>PISX010010331.1:0-71369 GCA_004024625.1 Mellivora capensis
TTGTTGTTGTTGTTGTTGTTTTTTCAGCCCATTGAATATGTGTGTCTGAAGGGTCAGGGTTAACATGAGAAGTTAGAGCCCTAGAGTGGGTCATTAAAAGTATATTAAGGTTCAGGAAATGTCATTTAAAAATGTCATTTTAAGATCGTCGGTGAGATAAAACATGACTTCATGCAATTTTAAAAGAGGGAATGAAGGAGATAATCAGGCTATATGAAAAATTATAAGTTTGTGACTTTCTGATAAGATGTTACTGGTTTTGGTCTTTGTTATTGTTTTGTTTTTTGTTGTTTGTTTGTTTGTTTTACATAGGGTGTGTTTTTCCTTGATAAACCCATGATCTTGATTTTTGCAGTGGGGCTGAACAATTCAGAAGAGCTACATCATAGTCACCACTCAGGGTCACACGTGCTGTTCTGTCTCATGGTGAGGGAGAGGGGTCATGGGGTGAAGACGGGCAGTGACACTTCAGTCCTTTTATTATAAGCTCACGATTCCTACTGCGTGTCATCTAGGGTCAGAGTTACCACTCCAGGTTGGGCAGGTGAAGGCTCTCAGGAGGCCTCCTTGGAATCTGAAATTCTCCACTTCAACTTTTCCTTCCCTTTTTCCTTCTTTCCTAGTTTCCTCTTTCTCACATTTTTCATTCCTCCCTATCCTAGGAGCTTTCAAGGAAAGTGGTTGGGGCTGTGGTAGGTTTATCGTGAGAGGAGCTTAGAGGGGAATGCTTAACCTTTTACTTGTGGTCTCGGTGCTGTGGGGGCAGACCCGTTGTGCTGGCAAGAAGGGATGAGGCAAGAGGCTGTGGGACAATAAGACCTCACTCTGGAAGTATGATCTTAGCATTCCTGGGTTGAGGTGAACTGAGCGCGGTCAGTGCTCCATAGCCTGCTTCCCACACTTAAAAGGAGGAATTTAGGGAAGAAGAAACTCACTTTAACAGAGACCACTCTTTTAGCCCATTTCACGCCCCTTGTTCCCTTTTTTTTTAAGATTTTATTTATTTATTTGACAGAGATCATGAGTGGGCGGAGAGATAGGCAGAGAGAGGAGGAAGCAGGCTCCTCGCTGAGCAGAGAGCCCGATGCGGAGCTCGATCCCAGGACCCTGGGATCATGACCTGAGCCGAAGGCAGAGGCTTCAACCCACTGAGCAAAGCAGGCGCTCCCCCTGTTCCCTTTTATGTTCACCCTAACTCAGAGGGGGAGACATTATTACCTGCATTTTAACAGGAGAGGAAACACAGGTTCAGAAAAATTAAGTAACTTGACAGGGTTCATGCAGCATTACGTGTCATCTAGAAACACGTACAGAGCCCAAGACTCATGTAATTTAATCTTCAAGTGATGCAAACAAACTTCTGCAATTTTACTTTATTTTGGTAAGGAAGAACTGTCCTCTGGACACTCCCAATTCTTATAAAACAAAGCCTTTCTGAATGTCGTTATGATCTGAGGCAGGCTCCTATCTCTGGTATTTCTTCATTCTCAGCAAATCTGTTGAATTCTAGACATTCTTTTCAGTGAACTGTTAGTCTTCACAATTTTCCTCATTGGCCCTCGGAGTTGTACCCGGGAAGCGTGCCACGTAGCTGACTGTCGAGGATGTTAGTGCCCCTGTGGTAGGAGACAGGAGTAACCCAACGATGTCAATGTTCTCCAGTGATTTACCCAAGGCTGGGATGTAAGAAGGCTCAGGTGAAACTCAGCTTTATTTTTTGCTCCCATTCTTGCCATCCTGAGGTGTTTGTCTTATTTGAGTCCCAGGGAAATCTCCCGGTGGGTTGGTTGATGTTGCACTTTTAATTGATATTCTCCTTGTTTTCATTCATTCCTACTGAGGCCATTCATCTATTCAGGAATGCACTAAAATGTAAATATTTTGTGCTTATTACATTGTGGATACAGCAGACACAACTACTTTAAAACCTGCTCCCTGGTCCCAAATAAATCAATTTTATTTATTTCTTCTTTCATTCCTATTTTTTTAAAGATTTTATTTATTTATTTGAGAGATAGAGATCACAAGCAGGCAGAGAGAGAGGAGGAAGCAGGCTCCCCGCTGAGCAGAGAGCCCGATGCGGGGCTCGATCCCAGGACCCTGCGATCATGACCTGAGCCGAAGGCAGAGGCTTTAACCCACTGAGCCACCCAGGGGCCCCTCATTCCTATTTGTTGTTCATCATCCACATTGTGTGTGTGTGTGTGTGTGCAGCACTTCATCTATACACAGATATAATTCATGTGCACACCCAGATTCACGTACATACACCTCAGAGACATTACTATTAACAGAATTTGAGTGTAGCTACAATGACCAGGGCTTGACCAGCCATCCCGAAGTGTACCAGCGGCTCTGTTTGTTACTGACGTTCTGTGAGCCACTCCACTCGGTTGACTTCCTGGTCCCAAAATAACTTCAATTTCCGATGGCTGTTGATACTCTGATCTATTCCCCCAAATCCCTTAACTGCTAAAATATGCCGCAGTGTGACCTTAAACTCGGTTTTTCAACTGGGCCTGCCTATCAAAATGAGGAAATAGGTTAGTCCTGGCTTAGCGTTCCATTAATTTGGAAAATGGAATCATTCGATAGGTCCACATTGTGTGGGTGAACTTATCATGGTGGATTACCAAAGCATCATAGAAAGAAACTAAAGGACGTGATTGAGTACATTCAGGTTGCATTATCTTGAAAGAAAAATCAGTAAATAAACCAAATGGATTTGTTTTCTTAAATAACAATTGCTAGTTAGATCTAATTTATCCCCCAAACTTTTCCTATTAATGGTCATCATCTTACTTTGTAAGAAGCTGATCATAAACGTCAGATCCCAGTTCACAAGATGTTTTGATCATCTTAAAAGAAAGAAATATCTTCTAGAGCAGAAGAACATTTATCTGGAATGGATGCAACTACGTTTGTCCTGGATTGATATTTCTGAGATGACTTTGCTCCAAAGAGCACAATCATTACAGAGAAAAAATAAGTTTTGGTATATCATCCTCTCCTGTAATGGCCTGAGAGCCTTTAAAGCTCCACATGCCCAGTACGGCCACAGCCATGGTGCCAGCTGCCTGCCCAAGTGGTACTGATTGGGCTGTGATCCCATCACCTGGGCACCGTGTTGTTCTTCCGTGTGTGTGTGTGTGTGTGTTTAATGCAGGTCACAGGTCTTCTGAAAGCTATTCTCTAATGTGCATTCTTTACATGTTTGCTATCAGCGATAACCAGGTTCTGTATTTGTTGATCCTCTGCCTACAGAGTTTGAAGGAATACTTGTTAGAAGCAATGAAATTAACACCTGGAGGCCATGTCTATCTATCTGTCTGTCTGTCTGTTTATCTGTCTATGTATCTACTTGGCAAACTAGCGTGGAAGTATGAAATTTCAGTGTGGTAAAATTCACTTTTTCTAATTCTGTCATTTTACAGATAAAACGAGATGAGGACCAGAAAGGTAGACTAGTGATGTATTTAGACTGAAGATACAGAACTCCTAATTTCTTCTTTTATGCATCTTTCACTGTTTGTTTGGAAAAGACTGTAGTATATTATGGCAGTCGAAAGGATTTTCATGCTAAACAGATCTTATCATTTATAACCTCTTTTTTATATATCAGCATCAAGCATTTTCATCTTCTTCATTTTCATCTATGAAATGATCCTCTTTTTCCCTCTTTGGCATAACTTTTATACTGAAATTGAGAAACCAGTAATTCCAGGAGAGAAATTGCAATTTCATTTTATGATTTCCTGTCTTCTCCAAAAGGCGTAATACCAGCTTCAGAATCAGATATCAGAATCTGATATCAATATGATGCATTTTTAAGTGATTTCCTAACTCCACTGATGAAATATCATAAAGGATTTTAGAGAAAAGGCACAGTTTTATTTAAAGTGAGATCCATAATGTTCTAAAATATACTTGAACTGCACGTGAACTAGAGTTATTGAAAGATGGAGGATATAATCTTCATTACCAAGAAAGTAAAAGTTATGTTTATGTCTTAACCTAATCTCTAATAAAGATTTAGATCAGCAGTACTGCTGTCAATACTACTTTTTTTTCTTCCTATTAGACTAGAATTATTTAAACTTTCTTTTTTTTTTTAAGGATTTTATTTATTTATTTGACAGAGAGAGAGCATAAGTAGGCGGAGAGGCAGACAGAGAGAGAGGAGGAAGCAGGCTCCCTGCTGAGCAAAGAGGGCTCGATCCCAGGACCCCTAAGATCATGACGTGAACTGAAGGTAGAGGCTTAACCCACTGAGCCACCCAGGCGCCCCGAAACTTTCTTTATTCCTTTACGTTTGCTTCTCTGTGATCCTCACTGGGACATTTGATTTAGGTATTTCTACTTTCCCAAAACAATGAAACCCTTAAGAAACATTCTATATCCCTATTATTTAAAGTGGTTGCCATGCATTCGCTGACTCTCAGGAATTTCATTCATTATAGATGATTGACTTAGGTCATTCATAATTTAATAACCCTTCTTTCTTCAGCCCAAACTTGTTCAATTGTTGTTGACTTCGCATGGCACAGTGTATAGGCAACTCCTAAGCAGGTGATTTAAGGGGGACCCATGGTCATCCTGAACTAAACAATATTCTCCTGCTGTGACACTTTCCTATTTAGAGGCAAAACCTTTCATTTTGCAGCCAATCACAGCAGTGACACGGTCTCATTAATGCAGTGGCATTATCGAGGGGACTTTGATGGGTGAAGGCTGAGGCTGAGGCAGAAGGCGCAGGAGGCTGGGTCTCATCACATATGTGGCAAAAGTGAGGGACACATTGTATGTGTTCTGCCCAGCTGTGCTTGGAGCTGGCGATGCCTGGAGGTGATGCACCAGCTTATAGGTCTCATTCTTGAGAGTGTTCTTGATGCTGCACTAAATGTACAGGAAATAGAGATGTAGAAGCGCATAGGCTACCTCTCCCCCAGTGACTATCAGAGCACAGATATAGTGAAGGTTTAGAAAAGGCATAACTTTAGAAAGGGTTAGAAAAATAAGGATCAACTTTAGGGAAGAGAGCGTAGAGATTAAAAACCGAGTGAGGAAAACAGTATCATAGAAAACAGAGAGTGAATTTGGAGTATAATGGTGAGAGAGTTTCAGAGATTTCTCCTTTTAGGTCTAGAGCAGCTACATTACCCCTCACCCCAAAATGTGTCAGTGTGTCCTCTGACTTCTTTTGTTATTAATGGGACAGGATCTTAACTCTAAAAATCTTTTCTTCATAACTTCTGACAGTCTTCATGAATTCATTTCATTCCACCACGAGTTATGTTTGAAATGCTGACATGGGAATGAACCTGAGATAGAAACTAATGGCTGCTCTGAAGCCTGTTTTCCATCCACAGAAGTGGAGGACACTCTCCCCTCGGTCACTGTTCTCTCCCTGTGCACAAGCTCCTGCTTCCTTCTGTGCCTGGGGACCAGGACCGCACGCTGGGTGTGTGGTGGTGGTGTCCTGGGTAGTCGGGGACGGCTTGGCATCCTGGCCCGCTGAATATTTCCTTCTGACGTTCACAGCTGTTTTCAACTTTTAAAAATAAAGCTTTCTTCCTCCCTTTCAATATAACTGTTTTTCACTGTTCTTGTTATCAACTAGTCTCTCACCAATGAGAGCATGTTCTGTACTTTGTCCAGTATCCTTGTAGATCTAACTGACCTAGGAAAGAGACCTCTTGTCTCCAAGAACTCCAGAGCCATTGGCTTCTATAAACAGCCGAACTGTACTTGAAAACTGTACTTAAAACTGTACTGAAGAACAGTTTCCGTATTGTATGATTTACATTAATATCAGATGCCAAAGACAAAATAGCAAGATTTTCATCCATTAGCATCACACTCAGTTTACTTCACGAAAATATAATTCCACTTCCTTTAAAGTTTTTCATGCATTTTTGGGGGCAACTGGTCGGCTCAGTCGGTTGAACATGCAACTCTTGACCTCAGAATCGTGATTTGGGTCCTGCACTGGGATCCACGTTTGGCATGGAGACTACTTAAGATTTAAAAATGTCATGCATTTTTGCAGCAATTATGGAAATACACATGTTCTGCATCTGTAATAATGAGTATCTGAATGTTGATTAGGAATTAAGAAAAGCTCAGCTTTCTTGCTTTTCTTTCTATTCCTACTTGTTTACATATGTGGACTTGAATAAAAATAACAGTAGCTCACTTTTATGTAGCATTTTAAGATATATTATGTACTTTCTGATAAATATGGACAATGTATTATTATCTTATTCAAAAATGAAGAAACTAAGTCTCAGAGATGTTGACATTTGACCAGCTATGCTCTGTACATAGCAGGACCAGGATTTGGACCCATTTATTTGATTGGTAACATAGGCCATTTTTTGTTAAACCATACCACTACTCATCACAATTTGTTACAGGCTCTGTGACCATGTGTAAAGAATTTTAATATCTTTCCTCTTTTGGGTATACTACACTGCTCCTCAGGGAATGTGAATGCCACAGAGGTTATTGGTTTTAGGCTAAGAGTCTCCAGGTTAAGCATGTTGTGTGTAGAAAAAAGGTAATGAAAAGTGTGGGGGACTCCACAAGATAAGACAAGTCTCAAAAGCAAATTGTTTTCAGTTTCCTATGGCTCTTCTCCACATGAATTAATTACCAAATCCATCAAATACTCCATATAGGCCCCAGCAGACCAATACAATCACATGCACCTGGATTTTGATGGATTCACGTGTATAGTCCTACAGACCCATTTATCTTATCAGGAGCAGTTGCTTTTCTTTACCCCACATGATCAGTCAATGTACATCAGGTATTTAAGAACTTGAGGAAAAGATTTAGGGTTTAGGCTTTAGGGTTTCATATGGTATTGAGATCCTGGCTCATTTGTGATACTCAATATTGAAATGGAAACTAATTCTGACTTCATTGTCTATTTTTTTCATATTTTTTTTTACACTCTCACTGTGAAGGTCACGGGCAGTGTAATTGTGGAAGATGTGATTGCAAGGTAGGCTGGTATGGGAGGAAGTGTGAGCACCCACGTTCCTGCCCACTGTCTGCGGAGGAGAGCATCAGGAAGTGCCAAGGAAGTTCTGCTCTACCCTGCTCTGGAAGGGGTAAGTGAGGGCTCTCAGGCTTTGTCACCACCTCCTGTCCTATGAGTCCAGTGCATTCAGTTCACGTATATCTTATTTAACATAATATCACATAATATCACATACTATCTTATTTAGCTGCGATGCCTCAATAAGGAAAGATTCGTCTTTGTAGAACTAATAATACATCCCATTTCCATTATCGAAAGTACAGGGAGAAATATAATCTCTCTCATTCTCCCTCTCTGTTTCCCGCATGCACATGCACACACTCTCTCTCACTCACTCTTACTCATACCATCAGTTTAGCTTTGAGGTCTGTTCAGTTTCTGTTTAGTCCAGGTCAGTTCAGTGCTACATTAAAAAAACAAAACAAAACAGTTTTGCACAGTGAAGTTAACAAACAAAACAAAAAGTCAACCTACTGAATGGGACAAGATATTTGCAAATGTATATCCATAAGGGGTTAGTACTAAAATATATAAAGAACTTAAACCTCTCAACACCAAAATCAACAACAACAACAAAAACCAAAAAAACCCTATAGTATGATTAAAAAACAGGTAGAGTTTCCAAATAGATATTTTTTCCAAAGAAAACATACAGATGGCCAGCAGACATATGAAAAGATGCTCAGTCATCAGGGAAATGCATATCAAAGCCACAATGAGGTATCACCTTACACCTATCAGAATGGCTAGAATAAAAAAGACAAGAAATAACAAGTGTAGGCAAGGATGTGGGAAAATGTAACTCTTGTGTAATGTTGATGGGAATGCAGATTGGTACAACCACTGTGGAAAATGGAAATTTAATTAAAAAAATCTAAAAGGTTAAAAATGGAATTACATGATCCAGTAATTCCATTACTGAGTATTTACACAAAGAATATGAAAACATTAATTTGAAAAGATGTATGCATGCCTATATATACTGCAACATTATTTGCTATAACCAAGATATGAAAGCAACCTAAGTATTCATCAGGAGATGAATGGATAGAGAAGATGTGATGTGTATACACCATGGAGTATTACTCAGCCATAAAGAAGAATGAGCTCTTGCCATTTGCAACAACGTGGATGCCTCTAGAGGGTATAGTGCTGAGTGAAATAAGTCAGATAAAGAAGATAAATACCATATGATTTCGCTTATATGTGGAGTTTAAGAAACAAAACAAATGAACAAAGAAAAAAAGACAAGAGAACAGACTCTTACAGGGAACAAACTAGTGGTTGCCAGAGGGGAGGTGATGGGGTCCATGAGTGAAGTAGATAAAGGGGATTAAGAGTATACTTTTTTTTTAAAGAAAATGTTTTGATATCTGCTCAAAACTTTCTGAATGAGACCATTTAACTGTCCACTGACATTTCTGAAACTCATTAACGTTGCATTGAGGATCTTGTTAGCTTTTGAATAAAGCATCCTGGGAAGAGACCGCTCTGAGTAAGCTTATGTTGTTTCACAAGACACATAGCCTCGGGTCTGCTCTTGGTCCCAGATCAAGTACAAATTGGAAGAGAAAGAAGAAATTGTCTAAAGGATAGCTGGTTCCATTATTTTCGATTTATCAAAATAAGAAATGCATTTTCACCTTTCACATGGGAATGGCAAAGTTAATATGAAATACGCCTTTGGAGGACCTGGTAATTGAAATTACTACAAATTTTGCTCATGAAAGAGGAAAAAGAGAATGACTTCCTTTTACCTGAATGTTAGATCGGAAATTTAATTTATGTTGCAGCTTCCTCTTTGAAAAATAAATTTTTTATTGAGATATAATTCAGATGCCACAGAATTCACTCTTTTTAAGTATGCCACTAGTGGTTTTTAATATATTTATAAAATTATGCAGCCTTCACCGCTATCTCATCCCAGAACATTTTCATCACCACTAAAAGAAATCCTGTGTGCCTTACCAATCACTCCCCATTCTCCTCTCCCGTCAACCCACAGAAGCCACTGATATGCTTCTGTCCCCATGGGTTTCCCTAATCTGGGTATTTCATATGAATGGAATAATAAAATATGTGATCTTTTTGTTTCTGGCTTTTTTTCACTTAGCATACTGTTGTCAAGATTTATCCATGGACTTCATTCCTTTTGATGGCTGGATAGTACTCATTTGTGTGGATATACCACATGTATTTATCCATTCGTCTGTTAGTAGACATTTGGATTATTTCTAGAAATTTCTTGACCATCATGAATAATGGTCTATGAACATTCATGTATAAATTTTTATGTGGGTGTGTGTTTTAATTTCCCCTGGGTATATACATATACGTGGAGTTGCTGGGTCATAGGGTAACTCTAACTTTTTAAGGTACATCTAAACTGTCTTTAAAGTGGGGGCACCATTTTACATTCCCACCAGCAATGCAAGAGGGTTCCAGTTTCCTTACATCTTTCCCATTATTTGTTATCATTTGTCTTTTTGATTACTTAGAATCTTCTTCATGTAGAAAACAAAGTCCCCAAGATTATTTGTACCATAGGTGATGTTCCCATATTCTGATATGTATCCCTACTGATTATAAGTAGAAGGTTAGGGTATAGGTAGAAGAAAATTTTCATTTCATAAATTTTATTTCTGACTTGACCCCTTTTCACCAGCAGCCCCACGTGGAAACTACTGTTCTATCTGCATTAATAAAATATCATCATTTGAGAGCTTGAGTAAACCTGTCATGCTTTTAAAGGAACAAAGTTTAAAAGTCAGTGTCCTTCAGATTACTGTTATGCATTCATTCATTGTTTAAAAATAACAAGTTTATGATGGAAAAATAAGAAAACCTGTAAAGTATCTCTCAAACATAGAAAATCACTCTCTATTACCAGTTGTTTTTTATTTGTCCCTAAATTTTTTAATATGGTGTTAGGCTAAGAAAATTATGGTGGATTTTAATTTTTGTCTTTGCTAACTCTGACAAACACATATTTGTCTCCTTTCTAGAGATTCTCTAATGTATTAGTTACCATTTTTAAGGAATAGCACATATGTAAAATTTATTTTGTTAAAAAGGTGTTGAATAGTATGTTTAGAATTAGAAAACTTTTATTATTTTTATAATTCATTTAAGCTTTTTAAAGTACTTTAGAGATCAATAAAAAGCTTCTCCAGTTTCCTCGAGGGAAATGGAGGTATTGATGAGTGGAGTGATTTCGCACGGAACCATAACAAAATATGAGAATTCTGAGAACGAAGACTGGGGATTTATGAGAGCTAGTCCAGTGCTCGGACCAGTGGTCAGAGACTCTCTCTTTCTCACAGAGCTACCTTTGCAAACTCACTGGCTTTGGATGTTTTAAAGCAAATGGCCAATATGGAAACTTATAAAGGATTAGTTTTGCCATTTATGAGTGACGGCTACAGCTGTGCTTACATGAGTGAGGAAAGCAATTACAAGGCCCATCAGTTCTCCAGCCGGAGATCCGCAGCCGTTTGCTAGCTGGGGCCAAGAAAAAAAAAAATTCTCCTGGTAGAATGTACAGAAGTTCTTCAGCATAGTCCACCTCAGGGGCCAGGTGAAGGCATTTGAGCACCGGAAATTAAATTAGATTACTTGCTTCTGCTGGTGATGACTAAGTGTGATCATTATGTCTTGAAAGCAGGGGAATAATTTAGATAATCTCTTCAACTCTATTAATCCTGTGGCTCCTTGATTTCTATTCCTTATGGCCTAAAAATATCTTTTTATTTAATGAGATGACTCTTGCCTACTAATTTGGATCCACAAGTATTCATCCTAATTTCTGCCTCCTGGGCTTTGGAGTTAAGGGACAGCTTTCTCTAGTTTCATGCCAGGATTCTGCTCAAAAACTTGAAATGGCTTATGATCGACTACACGTTAGTTTTAAGTTCTTTTTGACTTAAGAATATAATTTTTAAGTTTTTAATTGAGGTTCTCCTTCTGAGTGTGTGTCTGGCTTTGTCCAGAAAATGTGAGCCAAATTCATGTGCATCACTTAGGAGCAGAGGCTTAAGAGGCGGTGAGAAATTTTCTCTCTCTCTTGTCCCCGCACAGGGATTTGCAGGGTTTGCGATGGTGGTGATCCATTAGCTTGGGTGTCTGAATGAGGATGATTGGAGAAGCCTCTGCTGACCTACCAAGGACCTATAACAAGAGGGAGAAATAAACCTTTGTTGTTTTAAGCAGCTGGAATATTAGGGTGGTTTGTTACTGCAGGAGAACTCCTGACTCAGACTCTTTTCCAGGTAAAACATTTAGGGAATGCAGGTAGAGCAAATAAACAAGCAAACACAAAAAACCATACTTAATCCCAAAGAGAGGGGCACCTGGGTGGCTCAGTTGGTTAAAAGTCTGCCTTTGGCTCAGATCATGATCCTAGAGTCCTGGGGTCAAGCCCCAAGTGGGTCTCCCTGCTCAGTGGGATCCTGCTTCTCCCTCTCCTCCTGCCATTCTTTTGCTCTTTCTTTTAAATAAATAAATAAATAAATAAATAAAATCTTATAAAAAACCCAAAAGGGGAAGGGAAAAAACAGTTGAAGTTTGTAACTATATGCATATCTTAGCGGTATCAGTACACATGAACATATTTTAAAAGTGATGTATTCATGCTGTTCTATCAACAGCATTTAGATACACTTGTTCCACAGGTAAAATGCTAAGAACATTGAATGTATTATCTTTTTTTAAAAAAATATGTCCCCCATACAATGAGGTAGGAAGTATAATTCTTTTTCTTTTTACAGAAAAAGAAATTAGAAATTTGAATAGTTTGTCATCTTGCATAATAAGTGCCAGAGGTGTAAGTTTTTATAAAAACTTTTATTATAGGCCATCCAACTCCAGAGCTGTTGTTTTAGATCATTTACTCAGTCTTTAAACAATGCCAATTTGTTAGCAATATACAATGACTGCATTTCCTTGTTAAAAGCATTTTTTAGGGGTGCCTGGGTGGCTCAGTGGGTTAAGCCTCTGCCTTCAGCTCAGGTCATGATCTCAGGGTCTTGAGATCGAGTCCCGCATCGGACTCTCTGCAAGGCAGGGAGCCTGCTTTGTCCTCTCCCTCTCTCTCTCTCTCTGCCTGACTCTCTGCCTACTTGTGATCTCTCTCTGTCAAATAAATAAAATCTTTTTTTAAAAAAAAAAAGCATTTTTATGCAGGATCATTGATATTGTTGCATAGTATTCCATAGTATAATTGTGACAAACAAATTTAATCGGTCCTCCTCGGCTAGACATCTAAATCGTCTCTTAATTTATTCAAGTTCTAAATACTGTCATTTACATCCTTGCAGCAGAAAATTTGCACAAATCTTTCTTAGACCTACATCTAAATGCCTACCAATATATTAAAGCTTTTCAATTAAAAAAAATCGCCCAAGCAAATCATAGTCTCTAGAAGAAGTGTATCAATATACCCTCCTACCAGGACATAACAGGGCTTCCCTTCGCCCACCAATAGGGACAGTTTCAATACTCAACTTTTCTTGATTACATTATGCTCTTGGTGTTATGAGCTTACCACTTATCAAACTCCTTTCATTGACTTCTATAATCATCCAACAAATTATTTTTCCGTAGGCATTACTATTCAGAGGCCTGTGCTTGCTGCATTTGCCTTCTTTGATCATTATTTGTCCTTGTGTCTAAGTCATCTTTTTGTTTGGTCTGCAGTCTCGCATGCTTTTGTTACCTGTCCTCTGTGCCCTTTGGTTTTCTTTTATCAGACTTGTTCTAAGAGGTATTGTGTATGTTTTAGTTCTTAAGCACACATAAACGTGTACTCCCACAAGGGAAGGTGGGAAGTGGAGGAAGAATGATAAATTGAGGCTAATTATTTAATATTGTAGCTTTTAGAAAATAGAAACTATGTCCTCATTTTTATCAATTAGTACATTTTAATTAATGAATTAAGTTGGTTCAATTCCCTTAGCTAGGAACATACTTTCAAAGAATAATAGCATGCCAAATTCCCACCATCTGGAGATTTTTCAATTACAGCCATAATTTATCTCTTTTACTGGCAAAGCACATCTTTAAATATTCTTGTTTTATTTATCAGAGAAGTTTCCCATGATGCCTGCATTTTTTTAACTCTGTGATTTTTACTCTGATTTTTTTGACAACTGAATCATTATTTTTCTTATTCATGTACACAGAGATGTTAATATTTCAAACAGAGAAAAAGCATTTTAAAAATGGAAGTTCTCCAGTGTATTTAAAAAAAATGTGGGGGAGGGGAGGATCTTTCTATATTTTTACTAAATTTTTTTACAGCTTTATTGAAGTATAATTGATAAACCAAAAAACTGCACATATTTAATGTATACAACTGGATGAGTTTGGACATATGTGTACACCCATGATGCCATCACCACAGTCAAGGTCATGAATATATCCATGCCTCCAAACATGTCTTTGTGTCCCTTTGCGTGTGTGTGTGTGTGTGTGTGTGTGTGTGTGTGTGATGGATACTTAATATGAGACGTATTTGAAATAGTCAAACTTATAGAATAGAAAAAAATAGTGGTGGTTGCCAGGGGATGGGAACGGGGAAATGGGGACTTGTTTAATGGGTATAAATACAGCTATATAAGATGGATAAGTTCTAGAGATCTGCTGTCCTACCTAGTGCCTATCGCAAACAATACAGGATTTTAGACTTAGAAATTCAAGAGAATAGATCTCCAAGCATTTCAATTAAGCACCACACCACCCGTTGTGATTTTGATTATATTTTTAGACTTCTTGGTGGCCTAATTAAATATTCATTTTAAGTTAGCTGCAGTGGAAAATGCACAGAGTTTTCACGTGACAAGGGAGCCCCGTGTGTTCTTCCTGTAGTATTTCGAGACAGTAAGTAGGATTCAGATTTATCCTATTCTAAGTATATCTTAGATCTACTACATCCGCGGTGCTCGAGGACTCTGGAATGGTCATGCACTAAATTATGGCATGTTAAACATAGCTGCTAAGGACCACAGCCAAAGAAGAAATGACCCTGTGAAATTAACATCTTACTCCTTCTTATCTGGAAGGAATGGTGCTGCTTTCAGTGACTCACCAAATGGGGAAAATATCAGTGAATTTGTAAATCATGTCAGAAATAAAAATCTGTATTTTGTCATATTATATGATGAAAATTCAGTCTGTGGATCCTCAGGCGGTCTTCCATGGGTCTCTGAGCACACTTGGAACTCCTAGGGCTTCTGCCATAGCTTCTGTTTGTTCTGTTGTCATGGAACGACCCACAGTAGTAGTAGGGCCCCTAAGAAGAGAAAAGCCTGTTTATTATTTGTTTTCTTTATACTCAGAAAAACTTACTAGAATGTCTTAAATTGTATATGCGTCTTTTATTTTACAAAACCTCAGGAATATAGATGTTATTTATTATGACTTTTTCAAAGATAAGGTAAAGATAAAAAGTGTGGGGTCCAAATAGAACTAAATACAGTGCCTCAAACATCCTTCTTCTGTGTCTTCATGAGGTGCTGGGACATTTTTCTATCCTCCAGGAGGCCAAAGGTGCAGGCGTCCAGAACTGGTGGCTTCCTGGAAGGTCCTGCTTACATCCAGTGTTAGATCTCTCATTCCTATGAGGAAGGAGCACTTGCTAAACTAAAGGCATAATTTTCATAGATTCAAGAGAATTGCTAAAAAGAACTGAAAAGAGCCAGTAGAAATGGCAGCCTCATAGAGGATGATTATTCAGGACTCCTTTCCCAGTAGGTAGTTATCCCTGTTCCTTATTCCCCCTTCTTTGTCTTATGTTGCCTTTCTTCTTGGCATTTTTGTATTCAATAGAACCTAGAGGAGAGGAAGAAATTCAGAAGGTGAAACAATTATTTTGTATATTTTCTAAAAAGATGATAGAAGATATTTCAGAGGAGAGTACCAAACTTAGTATTTTTTAATTGCCTGAGGTTTTTCTAATGTATAGTCCAGAAAACTGTATCAGTTCCAAGACACAGTGAATATTTTTTTTTTGTAGCCATCAACGATCTTGCTTTAATGTTTTATCTCTGGCAACAGAACATTTTGTGTCAAAGATAGGAATCGATCCAAATAAATAGACAACTTTTATTACATTTTGCATAATTTTTATGTGGTAAATTGAAAACCAGTGAAATCCTTTGGCTAAGAAAACTTCCTAGTAAGAGGTGCAACAAATATTGTCAAAATCTATTTGAAATGAAAATAGAAAATTGGACATGAATTCAATCCCAATTTCTTTAAGTGAGCTTAAAATGAAATGTGTGACAACTATGACAATTTTGTTACTACAATTATATATTTATTTCTATTAAAACACTCAACACATAGTGAGGACGTAGTGTGTTGCTCTAGCGGTTTTGTACTTGATTTTTATTCAGTAGAAAAATGCAAACCAGATATTTTTAGTGGGAAACAGTAATGGCTGGCTATCAGCCCTAGTCTTCATGGAACCATACACTCTGCAGATTTCAGTTTTAATAGAAAACAAATGAGGCAGAATGTCATCATTTTGTCTAAGCTTTAATGTTGTAGAGCTGATCAGAACCCCATGATTCCCCTCTTGGACACACAAGATATTCTTAAAGATATAATAAAAAATTGATGGGGCTGGCCATTGTGCTGTATTCACGTAATGGATGTATTCAATATATAATCATATGATAACACATAGCCAATTAATGCATCATATTTCCCTTAGTGGTGGTGTTTATAACATTTAATCAACTTTATATCTACTGACCACCCCACCATGTATCTCTGTGCTAAGCCAGGGTTCAGGAGGATCAGGAAGCCGTATTCTGTTTTTGCTGATAAAGTTTTATTAGAACACAGCCAAGCTCGTTTGTAGGCATATGGCTGCTTTCTTGCTGTAACGGCGAGTTAAATAGTTGCCGCAGAGAGTGTATGGCACATAGAGCCTCAAATAGTCACTGTTTTGCCCTTTATAGACAAAGTTTGCAAATCCCTGTGCTAAGGATTTGTGGTAGGTGTGACCAACCTGGTGGGAAGGGGACTGAGTTTCTTGAGAATGAGAAGAGGAAGATACTGTTTTCTAAAGAAATTTGGGTACAAATATGGCTTCATGAAGTGAGTGAAACTGAAATTGAGTCCGCAGGGAGGAGTAGCATTAGACAGATAATGATTTCGAAAAAAGTGTGTTCTAGGTAGAGGGAACCACATGAACAAGGAACTGAGTTAACGGAGGATAACTTTTGTAGGGAACAAGAAACTTTTGATGATAAATGAAGAACAAAAAAGTAGTGGGAGACAGCCCCGGGGACACATGCCATCTCTCCCACCCCCTACCACTTCTCCCCACATTGTGATGGGTTTGACGTAGAAAAAGCAACTTCTTTGCAGAACTCCTGTTCTCCTAATTCTCTTATGAGGTTGATTGTTAGTAAGAAGGACACACATGGTAAGCATGATTGTAAATATGCTAGAATGATGTCGTAGAAATGCCGGTTAGCCTGGCTTAGGGCCCACTCCGCTGTGTCACTGATGAAATGCCAAGCTTGATGTAACTAAAGTTCCCAAGACTGAAATCTTCCCATGAACGAGATAAATATGTTCGCATCTTTCCTATGCCTGTCTCTCTTCTTCCTACACCTCAAATCATGTCTGCTTATTTACTGACAGTAGGAAAAGACAAGAACAAATCGAGAGCGGCTGTTGTATTCAAAGTCATTCATATTAGCAGAGTAGTTAAAGGACAACAGTTCAGCAATCAGGTTAGTATCTCAAGGGTCACATTATCTGTCCTGGGTATGTCTACACATACCCATGTGTTTTATTTTTATTTTTTCTTAGTTTTTATTTAAATTCCAGTTAGTTAGCGGACAGAGTGGTATTAGTTTCGGGTGTGTGATTCAGTGATTCAGTACTTCATGCAACACCCAGTGCTCATCGCGAGTGCCGTCCTTAATCTCCATCATCTACTTAACCCAGCCCTCCACCTACCTCCCTTCTGGTGACCATCAGTGTCTTCTCTATATTAAGAGTCTGTTTCTTGGTTTGCCTCTCTGTTCCTTTCTTGACCCCTGGCCCTGCTTCTTTGTTTTGTTTCTTAAATTCTACATATGAGTGAAATCATATGGCATTTGTCTTTCTCTAACTGGCTTCTTTTGCTTAGTATCATACTCCCTAGATCTGTCCATGTCATTACAAATGGTAAGATTTCATTCTTTTTTATGGCCGAGTAATATTCCATAACACACACACACACACACACACACACACACACACACACACTTCTTCTTTATCCATTCATATTATCCTCATGTGGTATTTTATTTTATTTTATTTTTTCAGTGTTCCAAGATTCCATTGTTTATGCACCACACCCCATCCATGTTGTTCAAATGACAAAGGGCATCATATCATGAAGCAAGATAGTGGATTTTGGGTATGGACAGGAGTGGCTCTACACTCAGTCTAGACTTTGCCACTAGCTAGGTATCTGAGCCAGCAAATCATAGGCTAAAGTGGCAGCAAAACCCTAATGGGGACTGTGAACTTCTTTAGGCTGCTTTAACTTCTTTAGGCTGCTTTCCCGTTCCTTTGTTTCTCTCTGCAGTAAGTGAACTTGACTGTGTTCTGACTCATTTGGACCCTTACATTTTCTGTTCAGTCACATGGGCTCCATGCCCGTGATTTCCGACTCAACTTCACAACAGACTCTCTATCTGGTTTTGCATAGCTAACTAGACAGAGCTGACTGTTCCTCAGGAGAATCAGGTGACTGGCCAAGCTATTCTTCTAGACTCTGCTCTTTCCCAAGTAACTGTTTTGAGTATGGAGTGATGCATTTTTCAGTTATGGCATCCTTTCGTTTGGAATAAAACAGTTAAGATGGATGAGATTTGGTTCTCCATAAATATTTATTTCTCATGTGATGTCTTTTATTTGGATAAAGGAGGAAAGGCAGGATTCTTTGGCTTCTTATTTAAGTTTCTAAATAATTCTGGCCTCTTTGCAGCTTAAAATATCCATGCCATGTGGATGCTTGTAAATAGTACCAAATGGTCTGGCATGGTACGGTCGTGAGCCATTTAAGGTTTGAATGGTCTCAAGGATGAAACAGCAAATCTTTGAGGTCATTTTTAAGTCCTTTATAAGGACATTGAATTCTTTGCTAGGATTTCTTTCTCTGGATTTCTTCCTAAGGCCCCATATTTCCCAATAGCTAATGAAAGGAGCTTAAAAGAAATATTAAAAAATACAAACAAATACAGAGGATGAAGTCACTAGAAAGTAAAGTCTCTTATACTTACTCATTTGATTAATTTGATAGAAGTCAGGGTATGATTAATGTTACTATTCAATTATAGCTGCAGTGGTGAGACAGACTCCCACAACTTGATGCTCTTGAGTGTAGTTTATTATAATTATGAAAGAGTCAGTAGCAAAACCCAAGTGGCATAGTTCATGTTTGATTCTAGATGCACTCTTCTGGATGATCATACTACATAAAGAGAAAAATCCAGAGGGATTTTTTTGGGAAATGAGATCCTTTGTGTTAGGTTGTGTTAGGAGGCTTGAAGGTCTTGTGGCTGCACATGGGTTGGGCAGGGCTGCTGCAGACTGCATTGTTCATCCCTGTTCTCAAATGTTGCTATGGACAGGCATCAATTTCTTACTTGGGTGGAAAGACTCCTACTCACGGCCAGTATGTGCTTCCTTTCTGTACCTCATGCAGTCACCCACTTCCATGGTGAGGGCATGTATGTCTGTGGGGTTGACAATTACAGAAATGGTTGTATGGCCCATGACACCCTCACAGGGTGCACTCATGCCATTTTTCGTTTGTGTGACCCCTGAACATTTTTGTATCTTTATGGATCCTTAGTTATGTTATCTGTAACAACAGTATTATTAGAACTGCTCTGTGTCCTCTAAAATGTTGTGAAGGATAAGAAAGACAGTACATGTGAGATTATTTAACTTTAAAACTAACTTGCGATTGTAAAGGATTATAAGGGTTTAACTAAATGACATAGCAGCTGAACCCAAGGACACAGAATTTATTTTTTAAAAATATATATATTTTTTTATTTTAGAGGGAGAGGGAGAGAGTGTGTGCACATGAGTAGGTGAGAGGTAGAAGGAAGGGGATAAGGAAACTCTTGGCTGAGTGCAGAGCCTGATGCAAGGCTCAGTCCCACAAACCATGAGATCATGACCTGAGATGAAACCGAGAGCCAGATGCTCAACCAACTGAACCACTCAGGCACCCCAAGGGCACAGAATTTCATATAGAAAACAAGATCAATATTCACTCACTCATTCATTTGCCCGTTCAGTCATACATTCAACCTATATTTGTTGGGATCCTACTATGTGCCTAGAACCAGTCTAGGTGATGAGGAAGGAAAAATAAATAAGACAATTAATATCAGGCCTCCCACAGAGTTTCTAGTGAGTTTGTTTGGGGAAGTTAAATAAGAAAACAAGTAATTTCAGTTACTGCTAGAAGAAGGAAGTCAAGGTATTATAAAGAGTGTCTGGTGTCGGGGCACCTGGGTGGCTCAGTGGGTTAAAGCCTCTGCCTTCGGCCCGCATCGGGCTCTCTGCTCAGCAGGGAGCCTACTTCCCCCTCTCTCTCTGCCTGCCTCTCTGCCTACTTGTGATTTGTATCTGTCAAATAAATAAATAAAATCTTTTTTAAATAAATAAATAAAATCTTAAAAAAAAAAAAAGTGTCTGGTGTGGAGTTTGGGGGTTGCTCCAGATAAGGTGTCAGGGACCTTCACTGAGGAGGTTCTCTTTGGCTAGATCTGAGTATTAAAAGGGGATCAAATGAGAACTGAGGAAAGGGGATCAAATGAGAACTGAGGAAAGATAGCCAGAACAGAAAAACAATGGCTTATACAAAATTTCAGAATCAGACGATGAAAGTTTCCTGGAAGAGATCCACGTCAGGTGGGCTCTGTCCTTAAAGAACCCACAGAGGAGACTGAGAGCTTGTTGAAGAAGAATTTTTAAAATACCAATCCAAACTCCTACCTAATTTAATTTTGTTCGTGATGCAGCCTGGGCATCAGGGAGTTTAAAAGCTCCCTGATGATTCTACTGTGCAGTCGTATTAAGAATCACTGCTCTGCAGAGTCTGTAATGGACAAAGTCTTGCAGGAAAGGATGGTCATTTGTGCTCTTGCCCTACTTCCCATAGAGCAAACAAGGCTTCGGGGAGTGCTAAGAGTTGCAGAAAAATTACTGTCCTGTGGGGTCTTTTCCTCATGCTCTGTTGAATAGGTGGGAAAGCAATGAGGTGGAGGGGAGGGGAGGGGGGTGCAGCAGCAGGGGGTATGGTCTTAGAGAAGGGGGGAGAATAGTTTTCAAAACAGGAAATCACCTCAGGAGGCACAGAAATATGAAAGAATGTCATATGTTTGTTCAAGGACTTTCTCCAGCCCAGTTTTTGTGTATCTGAGGTGGGGGTGAGAATCTGTATTTTTTTCTAATTTAATTTTTTAGTGTTCCAAGATTCATTGTTTATGCATCACACCCAGTGCTCCATGCAATATGTGTCCTCCTTATTACCCACCACCAGGCTCACCTAATCCCTATCCCCCTCTCCTCCCAAACCCTCAGTTTGTTTTTCAGAGTCCACAGTCTCTCATGCTTTGTCTCACCCTCTGATTTCCCCCAAATCACTTCCTTTCCTTCTTCTAATGTCGTCCACATTATTCCTTACGCTCCACAAGTAAGTAAAACCATATGATAAATGACTTTCCCTGCTTGACTTATTACACTTGGCATAATCTCCCCCAGTCCCGTCCATGTTGATACAAAAGTTGGGTATTCATCCTTTCTGATGGAGGCATAATACTCCATTGTATATATGGACCACATCTTCCTTATCTATTCGTCCGTTGAAGGGCATCTTGGCTCTTTCCACAGTGTGGCAATTATGGCCATTGCTACTATGAACATTGGGGTACATATGGCCCTTCTTTCCACTAAATCTGTATCATTGGGGTAAAAATCCAGTAGTGCAATTGCAGGGTCATAGGGTAGGTCTATTTTTAATTTTAAGGAATCTCCACACTGTTTTCCAAAGTGGCTGCTTCAACTTGCATTCCCACCAACAGTGTAAGAGGGTTCCCCTTTCTCCACATCCTCTCCAACACTTGTTTCCTGTCTTGTTAATTTTGGCCCTTCTAACTGGTGTAAGATGCTATCTCAATGTGGTTTTGATTTGAATTTCCATGATGACTAATGATGATGAACATTTTTTCATGTGTCTGTTGGCCATTTGTATGTTTTCTTTGGAGAAGTGTCCGTTCATGTCTTCTGCCCATTTTTTGACGTGATTTTCTGTTTTTTGAGTGTTGAGTTTGAAGAGTTCTTTATAGATCTTGGCTATAAGCTTTTTGTCTGTAGCATCATTTGTCTGTAGTGTTATTCCGTGGGTTGCCTCTTTGTTTTGTTGACTGTTTCCTTTGCTGTGCAGAAGCTTTTTATCTTGATGAAGTCCCAGAAGTTCATTTTTGCTTTTGTTTCCTTTGCCTTTGGAGACATGTCTTGAAAGAAGTTGCTGTGGCCGATGTCGAAGAGGTTACTGCCTATGTTCTCCTCTAGGATTTTGATAGATTCCTGCCTTATGCTGAGGTCTTTTATCTGTATTTTAAAATAGATTTCCAGTGTAAAGACGAAGCATTTGGGTATGAATGCTGGGGGTATATCTCTTTCACAAAAATGTCCTTCCATGGCCCTCAATTGCTCAGAACTCTTTGACCTGCTTTCCAACTTCATAGATTGTTTTCTGAGAACTAACCTGTGGTGCTGTCTTGGCCAGAATAATTTGTATTGTAATGAGGGTTTCTTGGAATTCTGTATCAAGAGACTCTTAACCTGCAGTTCATGCAACTCTGGAGGTTTATGGTTGAGTATCAGGGCAATAAGAACCTCTTAAAATAGTACAAATGTGTTATGTGAACCTTCTTGTACTTTTATGAAAAGGGGTCATAGCTTTTTTTTTTTTTTACCAGATTCTAAACAGTCTGCATCATATCAGCCAAAGGTAAACAAAAACAAACACTTTTAGAGAGCTATCACAGCAGATTTTTAAAGAACATAGTTTGAAGTACTTGCACCTAACTCTATACTTATAGTGTAATAATTAAATCAGTACATTATACTGCTAGGGATCAAATATAGAAATAGTTTATAATATTAAACTTTACTTAAAATCTAATTGTATATGTTACTTATAATTCAACTTGGTTTTTTTTTTAATGTGTTCATAAGATATAAGTTTGGAGTAAAAAGTGGACCAAGCCCCAAACCATTTTATTCTAAGTCGTGAGAATTTGTCACTGAAGTTTCTTATTAGGGTGACTGGAAACACAGGCAGATATTCAGACAGGGAAAAAGATAATCCCACTGCTATTTTTCTGTCAGAACAGAATGACATTTCTTCTATAATGCTTTTGGTTTTACTCTCTACCCATGAGAGGTGTCCATTCTGATCAATAAATGTTTGAAGTATTGGATGCTTATAAGAACACATCCTGGCATTCTAGAAATAACAGGAGTATGTGAATAAGAACAGAAGGAAATTTAATTTATATGCTAATCAAGTTTCACTAGAATTGTTTTAAGGAGACCCATCTCATTATGTAAAAATAAAGTCTTTTATTAACAAATATAAAAATTTAATAAAGAAATATAATTGGTGTTTTGCAGTTCCTATGCAGCTCCAAACTGAGATTTAGTGAGTCCATAAACTTATTTCCAATCAGCATTCAGTCATATTATTATTGTTCTAACTTTGGCTAGTTCGTGTCCTTATTAGTTTTGGAAACGTGTAGAATACGGCTAAATTATCAAAGAAAATTCCAGTCCAGTGGGACAGAGCATACAACCCAAGGAAACAGTGAAGAAGATGGATGAACAACCATAACTGTTGGTTGTCGATCTTGAATGATCCATGGCCTACTTTCTGGGCTCATAACTGTTCATCATATATCAATTCATATATTCATTTATTTATTCAATGCAGTTAATTACATTGGCAATATAAAATGACAAGAAGGATCTCTCTGATGTTTACCTTAATAACATAATTTGGGTAGATGTTATTTTGCTTCTAATGTTGCTTTTAGCCTCTGGTTGAATACAAAGAATTTATTTTTATATTATATATTGGTTATAATAGGGAAAAGAAGTTTATTGAGAGTATTTGCTATTCATGCAATGTAAGCAATAAATATGGAAAGTGTTCAAGAAACTGTAGCTCATGCTTATTAGAGATGGAAGATCGTCAGGAACACAAGGGCAGAGCGTTACAGCGCCCAGATCACACTTCAGAGCAAGCACCAGGTGTAGATATCCAAAGAGTCATTTGGACTTTACATCCTGAAAGAAGTCTAGATTTCTTGATTATTTTTTTGATCCCTTTGTCATTAATTACAGCACTGACGATATAACAGAATTACACAGCATCGATTTTAATTAAGAGTCTTTTGAGTGCAAATGGCTCAATTCCAATTCAACCAGAAACAAACAAACGAATTATGTGCTCTCATAACCAAGAAGGACAGAGGTAAGATGACCTTTAGGATGGATGGAAAGGGACTTAGACAAGCTCATATCACTTTCTTTCTCTCTTTCTGCCCCTCTCCCACCAGCACACACATGGCTGCTTCTGCCAGGAGTTTGGTTGTAATCTTGGTACTGCAGGTAGAGTTTTGTCAGTGCAGGAGGGACAGATTTTAACATCACCTATAAGGTTATATTTTTACTATGCCCTGACCAAGGAAGATGAGAGGTCCTTCCCTGCCAATTCAAGGGAAGAGGGCAAAAATCTCGGGAAAAAACTCATTGGCTTAGGCTGGAACCATGATCAGTTTTGAACTAATACCGTGTCCACACGAGGGATGATGGAGTATTGAACTTGGCCCACCTTGGGGGCAACTCTGGGGTGGTGAGAGGTAAGGTTTCCAGACTTCAGAGATCCCTTCTGAGCAGACGAAGCAGTTCTTGCTGGCTATAACTGCGTTTTAGGTTGGTATTGGCCTTGAGACTATTTGATTACATGTAGAGACTTCTTCGTGTGGCAAGGATGATGTATAGCATATTTTCATTTTCATAACCAAAGGACAGCACCACATTACAAGGCAGATCATTAATGGCCGTGATGGACAGAAGAATGGTCCACAGAGACATTCACGTCCTGGTTCCTGGAACCCGTGGATATGTTCAGTTACCTGGCAGAAGGGGAAAGGTGCACACAGAACTCAGATTGCTGATCAGGAGATTATAGTGGGGTATTTGGGTAGACCCAGAATAATCACAAAGGTCCTTAAAGTGGAAAAGCAAACAGAAGTGGTTTCCGAATCAGAGTGATTCAACCTGAGAAGGACCTAACCTTCTGTTAGTGACTTTGAGGATGAGGGAACAGGGCCGAGAGTCAGGGACTGCGGTCAGCCTCTGGAAATGAAAAGGCAAGGGAATATTTCCCCAGAGCCTTCAGAAGGAACGCATTCTGCTGACACCTTTATTTCAGCCTAGTGAAATCCATTTAGACTTCTGAACTCCAGAATTACCCGATAATAACTTTGTGTCGTTTTGAGCCAGAAAGTTTGTGGTAATTTGCTATGACAGCAATGGGAAATAATGCGGTAATCCATGAAAATATTCTTTGGTATAGTTAATAGAATATACTTGAGAATCTTTTTCTGAATGAATTATGTATTCCTTTGAATCATTTTAGACTTTTTGCAGAGAATCCGAGAAGGAATAATGTTAAAAAGATTATTCCTTTTACCACTAGTACTTCATCTGTCAGCATAAATCTAGAAAGATTAGTTAAGGTATAATTTCCTTGTTGACTTTCCTTGTGCATTATTTTAAAATCATGGAAATTAGTTTTAAACACAACTTTATATCATGCTTTCTGCACTTACATGAGATCTTACAGTTTATTCCTTGTGTAATATAGCGTGGGTACATTGTTTTAATTGCCATATACTGTATTTGAGCAAGCATAATGTGCAACTTTATTCCATTATTTAATCCATTATTCCACTTAAATGGCGCATGAACACAATGACAGGATTTAATATTGTGGTTTATTTTAATATTATTATGAATGTTTTTCCTGTTTCTATGTCATAATTCTACATTGTAATTCTGTATGTACATTATTATCTAGAGTAAGTAAGTAGATCCAATGTATTCAGGCCCTACATCTTGGGAGTCTTTCATAATAAAATGAATTCAAAATTGTAAGTTTGAAATTAATGAAGAATGAATTTTTGTTTAGGATGAAAGGGGTCTACATTTGAAAAGCCAACAAATAGCACAAACATTGTGAAATCCAGAGTATGACGAAATTACAATTTTATGCATCTAGTGTGCATGGCTCTATATACTTTAGAACCTGTTTCTTTTCAACTTCCCAAATGGGGGTTGGGCTTAATAAAATGCATTTAGTATTATGATTTAGTTTTTGGCCTCACATTGTCAAGACCCGGTATTTACTCTAGGAGTATTCCTAGAAGCCATCCCTACACCCTAAAACGCCATGAAAGTGACTGTACCCCCACTAATCCCAAAGCAAATGTATCCTCAACTTCCCTTGTCTAAATCCCCAGGTGCCTGGAGCTATGCCAGTGTCACTTGACAAGGGGGGGGAAGTATAGCTAAGTGGAAGTTGGACCAGCGAGGGAGTCTTAATTAATAATAAATTTTAAATAAAAATAAATAATAATAATAGTAAATATTATACTAATAAATAGTAAAATTTAAATAAATAATATATTTTAATAAATAATACATAATTTATTATTTTTTGAAATTTCCAAAAATATAGATCACCTCTTGCCAGGGTCCTCCCCAGCACTGTGGAAAGGACCCCCATAAGTAAAGAAATCTGTGGATTAACTGCCACTTGCTCCATGATCAATGTGCCTCAATTCTTCATAGTTGACCATGAAGAACTGCCCTTGGGGGCTGTAGGTGAAGGAGAGAGCGACGAGTTTCTGTGCCCTGTCCTGACTTCCTGGGCTTTCCTTCAGAAGAATAAGAAGCAGATCATTTGCTAAGGTGGGACACTTGCTGTGGCTTCAGCCCGTCTTTCGATCAGTCACTGTAAAGGTGAAGTCCGCCGTGACTGCTTAAGATGCTTCCGCAAAAACGCTTGGCACTCTGGCCTGGCAGCTGTCTGTCTCATGAGGTTGATATCATGAACATTCTTCTTAACTATCAGCAGGAAAGCATCTGGTTAGAGAAATAGTTTTGTACATGTGGGTGCCTCCAGCTCAGGCATCTTTCCTTTCCCTGGGCATGTGTGAAATTGGAAGTATTTGTCATACTATCAGCTTCCA
Organism: Mellivora capensis; assembly: GCA_004024625.1. Classification (NCBI taxonomy): domain Eukaryota; kingdom Metazoa; phylum Chordata; class Mammalia; order Carnivora; family Mustelidae; genus Mellivora; species Mellivora capensis. The sequence goes on from PISX010010331.1 coordinate 26,398, forward strand.
AATACATTAAAAAAAAAAAAAAAAAACCTGGAAGCGGATAGCCTGGGGCCTCTGAAGTTTCTATTTTTATTTATTTGTCACACAGAATGTCACTTTTTACCTGAACTCCTTGCAGACGTCAAGGTCATCCTGCAAAATGTAATCGTGACTTTGAGTCTTAGTTTCATACTCCATAAAAAGCTAGATTTTAGGGGATGGAAATTCAGAGTTAGAGCCCTCTTGACTATTTTTTCCTTCACTTAAAAACAGATAAGGAAGCTGAACCACCGCAGATTGGTGCTAAGCCTAAAATGAGCTTTGCATGCTCACTGAAAACAGTGTTCCCACACCCTGCAGTCTTTATTCCCCGTCTTAAAATGTGCTTGTCCGTCTATGCGCAAGACTTTAGAGACAGGAGATTTTCAGAGTCTCAATGCGTCAATAGGAGGATGAACAAAAAGAAAGCTTTTTCAGAACTTTTTTGCTCTCTGCGACTTCTCTCCGGAGGAAGGCAGACCTTTAGTTTAGTCAAAAGGGAATAAGACTGTTCGCAATGACAAATTAAGGTTTCAGGGGATAATTGAAATAAGAAAGTGGAAAAGTTTGGCAGATTATCCCCAAAGCCTGGATCAGACAAGGAAATAAACCAAAGCAGCCCAAATTGAAGTGAGGATATACAGTCTCAGGTCAAGAGCCTGTGCTGGTTGGGAGCAAAGAGATAGCACAAAAAGGAATGAGAGGAAATGTTTTCACAGATTGGAGACAGTGGTGTGTATACATGCCGGGCCTTTGCAGGCGGAGGCTATGTTTTTTACTTCCTTTATTTCTTTTGCCTGCACAGAGCCCAGCAATGTACTAGAGGCTACATACTGATTGAGTCAACCTTTCCCTGTATGCAAAAATCTGTATGATTAGGCTTTTGTTCTTGGGCAGTGTTTCTAGTATTAGATTGAAGATTTGGTGGGCAATAGCAGTTAACATTTAATAAGTGTTTACTGTGTGCTAGGCACTGTGCTGAGTGATGGGCTCATCGAATGCTCTCATGACCTTGCAACAGTGGTGTATGATTATCCCTACACAGCTAAACGATATCTGTCTCTCGTTCTCTGTCTATCTAAATTCCGTCGTTTCTGTTCCCATCAATACTATTCTAGTCCAAGTTCACGTGTGTGTTCTCTCCGCCGAGGATATCCACTGGCGCGCTGTGTGCTGCGGTAAATCAAACCTCCCCTCCTTCATCTTACAGCTAACCCTGTGTACATGTTCGTTTATGCATGTACACGACTGTAACGTAATTTTTTGTTTTATGTTCTGCCCTATTTTTGGCTTCATGGGTAGTAATGGTATTCTTGGTATTTCTAGATTCTAGCATCAGTCAAGAACTTGGCTGAGGGTATGGAGCAATGATTAATGGTGCAGTGTATGACTGAGTGAACACCCCCATGAACCCACCGTTTCCTTGTTTAAGTAAATAATCATGTGTACGCAATGCAAGAACTGGTTCACAGCCTGGGTTCCTGAGGACTTCTAGACCTATGGCAGAAAATCTTTATTTCAGTGAATACAGAACCTCCTTCCCATGGTTCTAGTTCTGTATTCTTTTGCAGGGACCTGGAAGAGGAAGGGAAAACTGAACCCGGAATGAGGTTGGTGTGTGTATTTTTGTGTACTTGTGACTTACTTCTAAAGACGGTTAGCGATAATACAGGAATTCTCCAGTATTCATGCTTTTTTCCCTCTAATTGGGAGTGGATTATATTTTTACAGACAGATGAACAAAATTTTAATTCATTAATAACATGTGATTTCCATAAATCACTGACACCTGTTAACATTAATTAAGATGGATTTTATTCTCCACTTAAATTGTATGTTTTAATCTTTCCAAATAATTCATCAGAGATTTGGAGAAAATTTTTAAAATGAATATAATAATGCAACCTGTTGTTTATTAATTTAGCTTGATCCTGTGACAGAGTGATCTAATATTTATAGTATGATCAGCAACCTGCAAGAAATGTTTAGAGCTTACCTCTTCAGTTATTCTAGGGTGGTAACTTTTCTCTAAAAGTCAAAAAAGTTCATTAAATGAGTCACACCTCATTTTTTATTCTGAAATGATTTTCTTATTTGATGCAAACACCTAATGTGTAATTCTGTTTTATTTCTCATTCCACATTGAGAAACGCTGTGTCATTATCTTAAGAAGAGGCATATCGGGGCGCCTGGGTGGCTCAGTCATCCAGCATCTGCCTTCAGCTCAGGTCGTGATCTTGGGGTCCTGGGATCGAGTCCCACATCTGGCACCCTGCTCGGCGGGAAGCCTGCTTCTCCCTCCCCCACAACCCTTGCTTGTGTTCCCTCTCTCTCTGTCTCTCTCTCTCTCTCTGTCAAATAAATAAATGAAATCTTAAAAAAAAAAAAAAAAGAAAAAAAAGGCAGATCAATACATTTAGTTACTCCTTCGTGTATGGTCCTGTAGAGATTCCTGACAAAATTACAAAACCCAGGTCTCCAGCTGACTTTCATCTAAGGACAGATAATGAAGTTCATCCAGGCGTCACTATAGTTTCAAAGATGTAAAGAAATCTCTTGCAATCACACGTAACCTTCACATGGTTTGGTTTTAAGGGGAAATGCAACATTTAAAAATGGACAATTAACATAAGAACCTTTTCTTTCACCTTGGATGAGATCATCAGGGCCGGTCTGGCTAATAATCTGATGATAGAGCATTTTTTTAAAAAATGAAGTTGTATTTTTGGAATATACGCTCTACGGCCTTTTTGAACCTCATTTCAAAATACCCGGTAAAATAACTAAAGAAACAAATTTACAAATATTCCATCAGCCTGGTTAAACACACCCTTCTGCCGTCTGTTTAGAGGGTCGCTGTCTGCGGGCTCTTGGATTCATGCAGAATAATGATTCCTGCAGGGGGACCCAAGACCCCAGGGTTCCTAGAGGGATTACTTGGGAGAGAGAAAAATCGGGTCTGTTGCACTTCAGTTATGCAAACCCTTTCTTCTTTCAGGCAAATTTCACTTATTTGTGTTTTATTTAGTAAGGATCTTTTCATGATTCCATTTAGGATACAATGTTTCTTCTGGTTTCCTGCGACTGTCATTCAAATGGGAAAACCTTGGCTTGCTTGAAAGCAAACACCATTTGTTCCCTGAGTCGCAGCTATGCTCTGAGCAAAGGTTTCCATTCTGCGCTCCAGTAACTACCATACTTTTAATTTTCCCTGCTCGGAGCCTTGACGTGTTCCCCTGAAAGCACTTGAAAATAGCCTGCCACTCCAGACGGAGGCCAAGTCCGTGTCGGAGGCGGGGAGGCCGGCCGGGCTCAGGATCACTGGTCTTCCTGGGCTGAGTCCTAGATGGAGACCGACGGAAAAGGCAAGGTAGACGGACGCCAAAGAGAGGAGAATGCAGCTGTGCCTTCTCTTTGTGCAGAGAGACACATGGCGTGCAGCCGCTCTGCATTTTATTCCTGCTAACTCTGTGACTTCCCTGCGAACCAGGAAGCAGAGCCCAGCATCAAGGATTTCCTCTGCCTTCAGATCCTGGTCACCGCTACCAGCTGGAGCCTCGCACGGATGCCCGTAGTGGCTAAGTGGTTCGGGAAGGTGAGGGAAGCCCTCCCCGCCCTAAGCTGCAAATGAACGGAATTGCAGCCCCATGTACCATGTGATGAACATGTGCAATAGGGGGTGTGGGTGGGCGAGGTTTTTTTTTTTTTTTTTTGTAGTAATACAGTGCAATCTGTGAATTCTGCCACGTACCACATTAAAAGGGCTGCTGCTGGTCTGTGGAGAGAAGAAGCAGGTAATTATTCAGAGAGGATGCTTCTGCCGCAGAAAGTTGTCACCACATAATGGTCCCCTGCCGAGAGAGAAATGTAGAGGCAGAGACAGTGGACTTAATTTTTTTAAAGCAAGAGATATTTTTTCGTTGACACAATTCTAGCTCTTGTGATTACCTTTCCTGTTTTACAAATGAAAGGCTGTGGATTTTAATCATCACACTTGATGGAGGGCTGATGTCACAAAGTGACAAGAGGGAGCCCGGTGACCGTAGCCTGCTGTGTGCAGATTGACTTGGTAAACACTCTTGGCACAGACTTCAGCCACTGAAGAACTACTTAGTGATAAATGGGTAGATTCTTGATTATTAGTTACAGTCCTGACAGTTAAGACTTAACATGTCTTCACTTTGTCAATGAAAAGTCAGCGGCCTGTAATGTACGGGAAGGCAGTGGTAATTTGGTTTCAGGAAACCGCTTTGTTTCATCGGGCAGTTGAGGGTTCCATGTCCTGGATAGAGGCTTCCGTGTCGTGGCTAGAGAGTTCCAGAACTGTCCCGTCCTACAAGAGCTCCTCGGGCCCAACTCTGTCTGGGTTTATATCCAGTAATAGTAATAGCCAGTTTTTACTGAGCACTTAATGATACGTTAGACGCTATTCTGAGAAGTTCACATCAGTTTTTCACTATTCCTACAGCATTCACATCTGTGCGGGAGTGTAGACAGGTTAACACTGGGGGAAGGTTGGAGACATGGGCAGAGATGTAATGGGAAGCAGATGATGCAGGGCTAGGTCCTGTTAAGGATTTGTGCTTTGACTTAGGGTTATTTGACAAGTCACTTAAAGGTTGAGGGCTTAAGTGCTATGAACAATTAGTTCTAGCCAACCGGACTGGCTATGGTGTAGGCAAGACACAAGAATGGCAAAGTGAGGACAGGATGTCAGGAATCTCTTGCAATACTCTAAGCCAGAGATGACTGTGGCTTGAAATAAGTTTCTGACATTTCGATGATGAGGGTATATTGGGTTCTGGGGTTTTTCTGAAAATAGTACCAATAGGATGTCCTTTTTTTTTTTTTAAGATTTTATTTATTTATTAGAGAGAGAGAGAGAGAGCACATGAGTCGAGCAACAGAGGGAGAGGGAGAAGCAGACTCCTGGATGAGCAGGAAGCCTGATGTGGGGCTCGATCCCAGGACCCTGAGATCATGACCAGAGCTGAAGGCAGATGCTCAACCAACTGAGCCACCCAGGTGCCCCCCAATAGGATTTCCTGACAGCACATTAGGAAATATGAAATAAAGAGATCATAAATAGGTCAATATTTCAATTTAAGACCCTACACAAATGGAAAATAGAGCTGTAATTAACTGGGGGTGGGGGTAGGGAGCATGCAGTAGATACTCTCATTTTACCCAGGAAGAAATTAGAACTCAGGGGAATGGTAGTTTTCTACCATCAGATACTATTTCAACTCATTATTTTGAACAGACCCTGAAGAAACATAATAGGGCAAGTTTTGAATATCAGAAGCTGAAAGCAGTAAATGCAAAGCCTGAAAAATAAGCCTAATTATTTTTATCATGTTTCCTAATATTACTTTCATTGTTAGCTTCAATTATTGGAACACTCAGTAGAAATGAAACTGATATGTCAGGGTTGTGATGTTTGCCAGCTTTAATATCACTATCCTAATAAAATAACCTTGGATTAGAGTGTTCAGTGAAATAACCACAAATTGAAACTCTGAGAACAGGTAGAAACGGACGGATATCAATTTCTGATGACAGTTGTCTAGAAAGGGACTGCGGAGGTCCAGAAGATGAGCTCTAGCGTGTCAACATGCCTGCCTAGAGTTAAGACGTTCAATGATAAACCACACTGATAATTGGCAACACTCAAATAACAGGTCTAGGGTAAGAACACCATATAAAATGTCCACATTAAACAAAATCAAAATAGCAAGTTATCTAATATATTATCTGCAAACAAAATAAAATTTAACCTGAATTTTCTCCTTAGAGTGTCCACAAATTCTTCAGAAACTTTTTTTGCTGTTTTAAAATATGCATCACTATGACCCATGAAATTTTATGGCCTTTCCCATACTCCTTAATCCATTAAGCATTTTTAAAATGGCACACTGTTTCATGGCATTAAAAAAGTGAGTTTTGTAGGCATTTTAGTTTAAAAAATGTAATTATAAATGAATAATCATTTTCTCCAAGATAAGCAGCTTATCTTAAACGTTAGTTCACATTAATGGGTGTTGGAACCTAAGTGATTGATGGTCCTTTTGAAGAATCAGCCACATCTTTCATCTATCTTAAAAAAGTACCATCTAAAAATAATAATAATAATAATAATGAATTAAAAAGTACCATCTACTCCAGACAACTTGGCACTTTTCCTGTCTTTAACTGAGTTCATTTTGCCTTGCCTCTGATAGTCTTTTGCAGGTATAACTATCTTGTGTTTCATTGCTTTGTAAAGATATTTTAAACACAAAAGAAGGATTTGAATTTAAATTAAAACCGAGCTGCATACATTCTTAGTAAAGTTAATAAATCAGTTGAGAAGATCTTAATCAGTAGATTTTTTTTTAAAGATTTTTATTTATTTATTTTGACAGATAAAGATCACAAGTAGGCAGAGAGGCAGGCAGAGAGAAAGAGAGAGAGGAGGAAGCAGGCTCCCCGCTGAGCAGAGAGCCCGATGCGGGGCTCGATCCCAGGACCCCGGGACCATGACCTGAGCCGAAGGCAGAGGCTTTAACCCACTGAGCCACCCAGGCGCCCCAATCAGTAGATATTTTTTATTGATGTCCATTTGCCTATTCTCAGGCAATGAAATCACATCACTTTTCTTTTAAGAAACCATTTTAAGATTCATCCTAATTTCAGAAACCTTAAAATATGAAAAGAAAATGTAGTATCAAGGGATTGGCTACTTACAGGCTTTCTGATTATGATCTTAGCTGTTCAGTAGAAAGTGTACAGGGGTATCTTGAAAATCATCCTGGAATAGGAGAAAAGATCCGCGTTGAGGTCCTGCTTCGGCCACTTTAAGGCTGTGTGGCTTCACAGAGGTCAGTGAACCTTGCAGATCTCCTTTATCTTCTCTACAGATGAGGATAAGTCTTGCTAGGATTAAATGAGGATGAAATGGTGGAGTTTTCTTTTCTGTTTCTCTGATCTCTATTTTACTTTCTCCTGCTTCTCAAAGCCTAGTCTGAATTGTAAGACCTCTCTTCCATTTCCATTTACTTTTGGTCATTTTTCCTAGCCTCATGGTATTATTATGATCACAGAATATAGCTTGGAGAGACCCTGTTTGGGAATATTCCACTGATTTTTATGCCATATAGTATATGAGGTATGTAATCAGTTTTGGTTAACGTTCCATGGGTAATTTAAAGAAAATTGACATATTTAATTAATTAGCCCTATTGATTATTTTGTCCAGATCCTTCTGATCCCATCTAGATTTAATCTACCCAAGATGGAAGGAAGAATGCTATATATTCCTGTACCAACGATCAGTTTCTTGTTTTGTTTCTAGCAGCTTGTCTGTCATATGCATTGCTAATGCATGGTATGGAGGAATGATTCCTGATCATACATATTCACTAACACTGAATTGTTAAAAGGACAAAATCATGTGACCTTGTTTAGTTGTTTTGTATTAAATTCTACTGGGTCTGAATTATATTTTACCATCTGTTTTTATCTGTGTGCTTGGTAAATTTTTGCCGGTGCTTTTTCTTTTGTTCTTCTTCATTCTTTTGAGTCAGATTTGTCCCTTGTGAGCATCACACACTTGGATTTATTATTTTGGTTTTTTAATCTAAGATGTAGATCTCCTTGATAAAAGGGTGCGGATTGCATATTAGAATTCATTATCCTAACTGATACATTTGATTTGATTCCTGTCAACTTGTTTTATCTTTTCTTCATGTCAGTTTTTATTTTCTGTGTTTTGTTTCAATTTCTGTATGAAACACATTTTATAGGCTTCAATTTCCAATGCTTTGCAAGGAAATAGATGTTTTTATTTCTCCTAATGATTACTTTGTATTAGTTTAGAAACATTATCAGTGTCAATTTTTGCAAGGGTCTCAAATTAACTGGCATCATTTGTTCTCCATCTGTTTAAAATGAGAGATTTAGAATCTTTTTATTTTCCTCTCATCTTTACTCACTGGAAATTATTAATGTAACTTCGGATTTTAGAACTAGGTAAATAAAATTAAATTATGACTGTTTTATTGTGCTTTCGTTTTAAACACTATTTTTAACATTTTCATTGAGTGGTAGAACCCTATTCAAAGTAGTCATTAAATCTAAATACTGTAGTTAATGACTACAGTGCTTATGACCAGTCCTATTTTCCACATCTCCTTTTATTTATGTTTCCTTTTATGCATTTGGAAGTAAATTCTTAAGGTATGTTATCTGGACAGTTTATTTTCCAAAACCATAACTATCTAAGATAATTTTTTAAATTAATTTACTTTTTAAATTCCAGTACAGTTAACATACAGTATTACATTACTTTCAGGTACACGATATGGTGATTCAACAATTCTGTACATGACCCTCTGCTCATCATGACCTGTGTGCTCCTAACCCCCTTCACCAATCTGCCCTCCGTCTCACACCCTCCCATCTAGTAACCAGTAGTCTTTCTCTATATTTGAGGCTGGTTTTTTAGTCCCTTTTTACTTTGTTTTGTTTCTTAAATTCCACATTTGAATGAAATCATATGATATTTATCTTTCTCTGACTTATTTTTTAGTATTATACCCTCTAGATCCATCCATGTTGTTGCAATGGCAAGATTTCATTCTTTTTATGGCTGAGTAATATTCCACCACCTCTTCTTTATCCATTCATCTGTCGATGGACACTTGGGCTGCTCCCATATTTTGACTGTGGTAAATAAGGCTGCAATAAACATAGGGGTGCATATATCTTTTCAAATTAGTGTTTTCCTATTCTTTGGGTAAATACCCAGTAATGGAATTACTGGATCGTATGGTAATTCTATTTTTAATTTTTTGAGAAATCTTGATATTGTTTTCCACAGTGGCTGCACCAGTTTGCATTCCCACCAACAGTGCACAAGAATTCCTTTATCCTCACATCCTCACCAAAACTTGTTCCTTCTTGTGTTTTTTATTTCAGCCATTCCGACAGGTGTGAAGTGACATCTCGTGGTTTTGATTTGCATTTCCCTGGTGATGAGTGACACTGGGCATCTTTTCATGTGTCTGTTGGCCATCTGTATGTTTTCTTTGGAGAAATGTTTGTTCATGTCTTTGCCCATCTTAAGTTGAATTAATTGTTTTTTTGGAGTCGAGTTGTATAAATTCTTTATATATTTTAGATACTAACCCTTTATTGAATATATCATTTGCAAATATCTTCTCCCATCTAGTAGGTTGTCTTTTTGTTTCGTTAATTTTTACCTTTGTTGTGCAGAAGCTGTTTATTTTGATGTAGGCCAAATAGTTTATTTTTGCTTTTTTGTTCCCTTACCTCAGGAGATGTATCTAGAAAAATGTTGCTAGACATCAGATGACATCGATGTCAGGGAAATTACTGCCTATGATCTCGTCTAGGATTTTTTTTGGTTTCTGGTCTCACATTTAGATCCTTAACCTATTTTGAGTTTGCTTTTTGTATATAGTTTAAGAAAGTGTGGAGTTTCATTCTTTTGCTTGTAGCTGTGCAATTTTCCTAGAGCCATTTTTTGAAGAGACTCTCATTTTTGCATTGCGCATTCTTGCTTCCTTTGTTGAAGATTAATCAACCAAATAATCATGGGTTTATTTCTGGGAGCTCTGTTCTGTTCCTTTAATCTATGTGTGTATTTTTGTGCCAGCACCATACTGTTTTGATTACTATAGCTTTGTAGTATATTTTGAAATCTGCAATTGTGATACCTCCGGTTTTGTTTTTTTTCAAGACTGCTTTTGCTATTCGGGGTCTTTGGTGGTTCCATACAAATTCTAAGATTATTTGATCTAGTTTGGTGAAAAGCACTGTTGGTATTTTGACAGGGATGACATTAAATCTGTAGATTGCTTTGGGTACTACAGACATTTTAATAATACATGCTCTTCCAGTCCATGAGCATGGAATGTCCTTCCATTTGTCTGTCATGTTCAGTTCCTTCATCAGTGTTTTATAGTTTTCAGAGTACAGGTCTTTCACCTCCATGGTTAGGTTTTTTCTAGGTATTTTACTATTTTTTATGCAATTGTAAATGGGATCATTTTCTTATTTCTCTTTATGCTACTTCTTTATTAGTTTGTAGAAATGCAACAGATTTCTGTATACTGATTTTGAATCCTATGACTACTGAATTCATGTATCTGTTCTAGTGGCTTTTTGGTATTTTTAAAGTTTTCTATAGATAGTATATTATCTGCAAATAGTTAAACTTTTATTTTTTCCTTACTAATTTGGATGCTTATCTTTCTTTTTTCTTTTTCCTTTTCCTTTTCATTTTCTCTTCCTTTCTTCCTTTCCTTCTTTTCTTTGGTCTGATTGCTGTGGCTAGGACTTCCAGTACTTTGTAGATGTTAAGTGTATATCTTATAATTCATTTAATGAGGAATAAAAGTGGTGAGAAAGTACATCTTTGTCTTGTTCCTGATCTTAAAGAGGAAAAGCTTTTAATTTTTCACCATTGAATATGATGTTAGTTTTGGGTTTTTCATATATGGTCTTTATTTTATTGAGGTGTGTTCCCTCTAAACTTACTTCGTTGAGGGTTTTTATCACGAATGAATGTCATAGTTTATCAAATGCTTTTTCTGCATCTATTGAGATGATCATATGGTCTTTACACTTATTGTTGTGCTGTATCTAGAGATACATGTATCACATCTCTTGATGTGATTTATCAATGTTGATTGATTTGTGAATATTGAACCATCCTTCATTCCAGGAATGAATCTCACTTGTTTGTGGTGAATGATTTTGGTAATGTATTATTGGATTCAGTTGGCTAATATTTGTTGAGAATTCTTGTATCTGTGTTCAACAGAGATACTGGCCTCCTCCTTATGTTGATTACTCTGTCTTCCTGGAAATACACAATGTGCATCAGTTTGTTAAAAGCATTGATACATTCATTTCATAGTAAGAAAGCTCTTTAACTCTGCCCAGCCCAATTTCTCCTAAAATTAATTGACCCTCGAACTTTTCTCTCATGAAACACCTCACAGAGCTATTGCTTCATGAAATTATAGTTGACCACAAATAGCTAAAAATATGTCCTTTTATAATGTGTAGATATTATGAGAAATCCTTTGACTGCTGTAATTACCCCCTACTACTCATTTCACTTTGAGGCCAATTCATTATGATTTCATATTTAGTTATGAAATTCTTTACAAATGAAAATAAATAGTGCTACAGAGCTTCCCAGTGTTTCTTCTTGTTGTGTAAAAATAATATGTAGATGTTAAGTTTATATCTTATAATTCATTTAATGAGGTTTTTATAGACATATTTCAGACACCCACATAGGCAAACTGCTGAAGAAAATTAGAAACATTTATCATGCATGTGTATTATTGTAAGTCACATTGAAATATTGCAAAGAAATGGTAAAAGGTGTCAAAATCAACTAATTTCAGGATGTGAACTTATGGTTTTGCCTATACTTGTCAATTGAACAATTCTGTATGGGGAGAGGGAGCATAACAAATTGTCAATGACTTTTTTTGTTTATCAAAAAATTACACTCTGTAGTTTTATAGCTACATAGACTATGAAAGAGGTTTACACAAAGTATATAAAAGATAAAAGTGAAGAGAGTCTCCACAACTACAGCTAATCTCCATGGCAGGCTGATGGGGACAGGGAACCTTTGCAACAAATGGTGCAAGAACAATGGAATAAATGAATAAAAAAGAATGAATGAACTCCTACTATGCACCATGCATAACCAAATGTGGAAGCTAAAACAGCAGAGTTTCTAGATGAAAATAGGAGACAATATTCTTGTGACCTTGGGTGAGATGGGGATTTTTATAGAAGACACAGGAAGCACAAACCATAAAATATTGATAATTGAACTGCCTCATAATAACAGCAATGAACTCTAGTTATCAAAAGACGCTATTAATAAAGTGAAAAAAAGCCACACTAGGATAAAATATTTTCAGTACATATATCTGACAGTAAATTACTTGTAACTAAACTATATAAACAACTTTTATTACTTAATAAAAAATCAAACAACCCAATTACATAAGAAAAAGACTTGATTAGGCCTCAAAAGAAGACATATGATTGGCATAACTGTATGGAAAGGCACGCAGTGACATTACCAGGGAAATGTACATGAAAATCCCAGTGCGTTACTCCTGTACAACCAACAGAAAGGATAAAATTAAAAATACTGAGGCACCAGGTGTGGTGTTGAGGATGTGAAGCCTGGGACTGCCCTACATTGCTGTTGGGAGTATAAAATGGAACGCCTACTTTAGAAAAAATATGCTCTGTTCTATGACCCAGGAATGCCTCTCAGACATTATCCCAAGAGAAATATCTGCAAAAAATACTAATAGATAAATAAAGGATGGTAATTCATAAAATGAAAAATGACTAAGCCGTAAAAGGGAATACTTAATATACCCAAGAATCTGAATTCTTTGGAAGATGAACCCAATTATATGCATGCATTTCTAGGGCTTTTTTTTTTTTATCTCTACTCATCAAAAATAATTTTGGGAAGAAGACACATTATTATTATTTTTTTTTTCTTTACCTGAGCTTTCTTTAATAGGAAAGTTTTTTAAGTTTGGAAGTAAGAATGCTGCTCTTCTAAAAAATCGACTTAGAAGAGAGGAACTCCTGAATCACAAAATTCAGCCTTTAGTTTAATTTCACCTGGCAATAGTGTTTTTATCTGATATTACTATTAATGACAAGGCCGTGGTTCTCAAACTGTAATGTACATCAGAACCACCTGGAGTTTCAGATTCAGCAGGTCTGGGGAGGGGCCTGAGAATTTTCATTTCTAACAAATTACCGGACGATGCCTCTGCCACTGGTCTTGGAACTGCTGGTTCATGGGCTTTCTTGGTAATGGCTGAAGAGCTCAGAATAGTTAACTTTCAAGTTTGTATTTCAAAGAGTACACGAACATCAAAGTATGGCGGGAGTACCTGCTGAGGGCTTCTCTTCAAGGTCTGTCACTGATCTGACTACTGTGTGACTTCTTGTAAGCTACTTACGGCACACTCCTAATGAATGTATCTGCTTTGGGTGAGAATTTACTGTCTGCATATCTCCATGGTTGGGGAGAAGCAATTGTGAAATGCTATTAAGCCATGTCATTGGTTTATTGAAGTGGGTGGGAGGGTGTGGTAGATTTCATTACTGCACCCAGCTCTTCCTTTCATAGATGTTTCCATGTGACTTAAAATAAACATGGCTGTGTGAAGGGGAGATATGTGGAAAGGATATTTTCCCACCTGACAAGCCTAGTCACGTGAGTTATCTTGGCCAACATTAAGCGAGTGGAATGTACGGTTCTGCCTAGAAGGGTTGAGAGTCCTCCTGCGATTTTTCAACTGTTTTCTCCCTTCTACGATAAGAAGGGCATATCCCAGATAGCAGCTGCTCCTTGGCCAGAATGAGAAAAATATATGCAAAAGAGTTGCAGCCAGCATGGAACTTGAGCAAGAAATAAACAATCTGTTATTGTAGGTCAGTGAGATTTGGGGGCTATTATTGTAGCAAAATCTAGAGAAAATTGTTGAGTGCTTCATTCCTCCTACTTGATGTCAGGTATTGGTCTGGGCTGATTATGTGTATTATTTTAATTTTAGTTACTGCAGTCAACCTATTAGTTAGATATTTTTCCTCAAATTATAGGGAGGAGAATAAAGCTTACAGAGAGTACACTAATTCTGGTAAGAGATTTCTTTCAAATATACCATGGCATGGTAATGCATAAAATGGTGAAATATAAGTAAATAAGATCATTTGCAAACACAGTAAAGTTTAAAGAGTATTAAGAAATATTCTTAGATTAACTTTTGTAATCCCAACATCTTAGTCGATGGACAGAGTTAATGCAACTACAGAAAATAGCAGAACCTCTTCCATCAGAATTGGTTTTTCCATTCAAAGTTGGTGAAATATTGGTTTGTAACCCCTCAAAACGAAACCTGTAGTTAAAAATACTCACTCTCCAAAAATTGTTAAATTGGGGTTTCTTTTTGAAAGTAGGTGGGCCAAGATTTTGATGTTTGAAAGTGAAATGTAGACCCCAATAAGGTGAATGACTGGGGAGATGTTGCCCTATTTAAGAAACATTTATTTGGTGGTACCTGGGTGGCTCAGTCAGTTAAGCGTCTGCCTTCAGCTCAGGTCATGATCTCGGGGTCCTGGGATCGAGCCCCACACTGAGCTCCCTGCCCATCAGGGAGTCTTCTTCTCCCTCTCCCTCTGTCCCTCCCCCTTCTCATGCTCTCTCTCTCCCTCTCTCAAATAAATAAATAAAATCTTTTTTAAAAAAATGTATTTGAGGGGGATGCCTGGGTGGCTCAGTTGGTTGAGTGGCTGCCTTAGGCTCAGGTCATGATCCCGGCATCCTGGGATCGAGTCCGACATCTGGTTCTTTGCTCAGCAGGGAGCCTGCTTCTCCCTCTGCCTCTGCCTGCCACTCTGTCTGCCTGTGCTCGCTCTCTCTGACAAATAAATAAATAAAATAAAATCTTTTAAAAAATGTATTTGAGTAAATAAACATGATAGATCATTGAACAATTGATTATTAGTAAGGCAGTAAATGAGGAATTCAAAAAAAAGATGAGAGGAGTGCCTGGTGGCTCAGGTAAGCATCCAACTCTTGATTTTGGCTCAGGTCATGATCTCGGGGTCCTGAGAACAAGTGCGACTCTGGGCTGCATGCTCAGCACAGGGCTGGCGTGGGTTTCTCTTTCCCTGTCCTTCTGCCCTCTGCCCCACACCCCTGCCCTTGCTCTCTCTCTCCAATAAATAAATAACTATTAAAAAAAAAGAAGAGACTATAAAGACCCTGGGATCCGAGGTTTGTGCTTATCAGGTCTGTGTGAATGAAGAGTCTAAGCTTAGGGATGCACAAGGCAAGGTATTTTCCCACGGAGACAGGAAAGACTGCGATGAATATATTTTTGGCTTTCAAAACTGTTCAGATGTGTAATGGGCGAGGTGTAGATGTCCAAAAGGTTCTCCAAGGGTCGCCACCTCCAAAATTCTTTTTGATTCCTAAAATGTAATTATTATTACAGTGTACTTTGTGGACATCCGTCTCTTAGTACACACTGCCACCTCTTTAGATATCGGAGGGAGGGGCGTGAATTTAGAAGTTGCTTAGGCACACAATAGTGGAGGTATAATGGTCTTATATCTTGGGTGGGAAAAGAGGTTAACCAAATCTACTTTTTACAGTTCAATTTTGACTATGACAGCCTGCTAATGAACGTTTGAAATCATGTTATTCATGAAATTTTAACTATGACTTTAACTTTAAAAGATTTCTTAAAAAAAACAAAACAAAAAAACCCTAACCACAAAGAATGAAAGGAAGGAAGGAAGGAAGGAAAGAAGGAAGGATCGACCGGTCTAGTCATCTGAGACCAGCTTTCTCAAATGTTTCATTTATTCATTCTTTAAATAGAGTTTATGGTGCACCTGCTCTCTGCCAAGTGCGCTAGTTGTGGATTGTATGCAGTGAACAGGAAATAAACCTGCTCTCATATATCCCTTATGTTCCAGGGAGGGAAACAAAGACACAGAAGGATTAATCTTCTGAAAATCGTAAGTGCCATGGAGAGATGGATAAAGGAAGAGAAGATTAAGTGGGAGCATTTGCAGGAGGAAGAGGGGCAGATGGGGTGAGGAGAAAAGGATTCTGATGAGAGCCTGATGTTTGACATTCAGCTAAAGAACAGTCTAGGGCAAGAGTGATGCCGGGTGGTACCAGTTGGGACGTGCCTTAAGGCAGCGATCAGGTCCTTGGGTATCACAAAGCCCATGTTTCTGACATTTAAAAGCATATATAGATATAACATCTCTATATAGATAATAGATGCGTGTTCTTTTGAATATAAGGTTGCATGTGTATATCTGGTTTGGGGCTCCTTTAAAATAATTAGTTTTATAGGCAAGTATGCTCTATTTCTATTTTAATTTCTTTTTTTTCTTTTTTAGCTTCATGGGTATATTTTAACTGAAACGGCTATATTGGGAACATGTTAAATTGTATATTATATAGTCAAAAAGAAAATGAGAATGTACAATGATCTGGGGAGTTTCATATCACTCATATTAACTTCTGAAAAGTAATTTTAGTTACCTTAATTATCTGTGCTGCCTCTGTACATAAGAGTTTCTCAAGCTTTTATGGCACAAAATATTCTATGGAGCAAAAGCTTTAGTCACCGGTCTATTTCTACCCTGATCCCCTCAAAAGCAAAACAAAAAAACCACCCTCAAACAAAAGAAAATAAAACACATGTTAAATATCTGTATAAATAAGCCAAATAAAAGAACCAAAATAACATCTATTGCAATAGAATAAATATGAATATCATCTCTTTGAAATAAACTGCAATTTAGTTCTAAGCAAATTATGTTAGTCTCAACAATATTATTCCGTGCCATATAGTTTTGTGTGGTTAAAAAAAAAAATCAGTCTCAGAGCTTATTAAAGGAAATGCAATTGTGTTATATGCTTAAAGTGTTCGACATAAATTTGACCCCATTTCAATTAGTGCTGTTTTATAAATACTTTGCTAGTGTCCGTGCTGGGGACAGAAGACACATTCCTTAATCTGAATGCACTCAGGTAGAGAAAACTAAATGTGCAACTCTTTGTGCGTTTGGATTAGCCGCAGTAACTAATGTAAACCTGAACTCTGTAGAAGAGAGGGATTGTATATGCATAACGATGAGCACATTAAGCCTTTCCAAATACTTTAAATAGTTCCTAGATTAATTTTCCGTTTTGATATGAGGATATGAGCTGAAGAAAATCCCGACTATAAAATTCTTCACTATTTATATTTATCAAAGCTTAATTTGGGCATAATTCAGTCAGGATCTTAAAAAAAAATGAGAGGAAACAATTATTGTTGATCTAATCAACATGAAAAACGGAAAGCTATCAAGTGATGTATTTTTCAATGAACTGTTAGAAAATATAGAGCATATAGAACTGTAAGAAATAATTTACTCAATAAAGAGATTGGACGTTTTTTCCAATGGGTAAGAAAGCACATTTTTAATGCTTTTCCTCCCATTTTGTCCTTTTATGTAATACATTTAAAACTTTCAGAATGTGTTTCCTTTTTCAGTTGGTCCCTAATGTTAGCCAAGAGATTCTCAATGGCGGCTCAAATTAGAAGAACATTTAAATCTAGAAATATTCTTTTGGGCACCAGAACCTTTGCTTTTCAGGGGAAAAGGCTATTTCCTAATTAGCCAGGCCACCTGCTCTGCCATCATTAGACATATATCTGTGGGAAAGTTATCTTAGGTTTATGATCATTTAATCTTATGGTTCTTAAGATTCTTAATCTTAATTAAATCTTATGGTTAACCTTAAGATTCATTTTCAAATGGAATGAGTCAGAAACTTGCCTGATCTGGTGTTTAGTGAAGGATTAACGGGAGGAACTAGCACGTAGGTCTCTCTACAAATATAGATTATCTGTATTTGATTAGGAGTCTCTCCAAACATTCATAGACTACAGGCTTATAAATATATTACTTGTATTTCCTCAGTATTTTTTGTAACAGAAAACTATTTAAAAATTAATTGGAACCTTTTCATTGACTCTCTTTGGAGACACTGAGTTCTAATCCTAGATGAGCGGAGTATTTTTAAGTGCATTGAACGCCTTAAAAATAACTTCAGCTTGCACTCCGCAGAGGTGGGAAGGAGAGGTCATAGCACATAGTTTTTCCTCCCTTCCACTGTGTATAAACTGGACATGATGATTTTTAATACCTCAGAGTGCTCCATGACTTCTGAATGTTCTGGCCTTACTATTGCTGTGTCTTATACTGGAAATACCATCCCGTCAGATTTGTCTGGATGCCGAAGATTCAGTCTACTTGCTTTGATAAATTTTGTCCTAACTCATTACGTGGAATATGTTTTATGAAGGAATTTAATTATAGAGTATTTATAGGTGATGTAATTAAATAATCCTATCCAACTTAATTCTGAAATTAACTCCTTGGTGAGGTTCAGTTTTGAATTGGCTAAGTTTAGACAGTTCCATGAGTACAAATCAGAAAATTTCCTTTTCACAGTCATAGAGAGTTTTTTGTGTGTTGATTACCAAAAATAACAAAATGGGGAAAACCGTCAGAAGTTGTGAGCAGGCTTTGCTAAACCTGGATTTTCAGTACATGTTGGCACTTTCAGTGACTTAGATATTTCCAATCCTTTTAAACCTTCAACTCAGTTTGTGTTGTATGCATACATAAATATATGTATATATGTGAGTGTATGTGTGTGTGTGTGTACACACTGGCTTTGAAATCAAATCAATTAAGGCAGAAAGCAAAGTCAAAATTCTCAGAATAGTTTTAAGGCCATCAATTACCGTTATATGGGCTGCATCACACACACAGAAATATTCCTATCAGTATATGCCAAGTACTTCTTTTCTCCTCATTTGACATGGAAATTCCATATCTAACTACAGAGAAATACATTTCCTGGGAATCAGTAGCCCACTTCCGCATTGTCCAACACTGCTAGCTCTTAAACGAATCTGACACCATTCAGTAGTTCATGACTGAGTTGATTTTGTGTAGTAAGACTTGGTTCTATAACAAAAACAAATCCTCAGTTACTTGTGTTGTCCCATTTAATTATTGAATGAAAACTCCTATTAAAAGAAGGTCCTTTAGGGACGCCTCGGTGGCTCAGTTGGTTAAGCGGCTGCCTTCGGCTCGGGTCATGATCCCAGCGTCCTGGGATCGAGTCCCACATCGGGCTCCTTGCTCGGCAGGGAGCCTGCTTCTCCCTCTGCCTCTGCCTGCCACTCTGTCTGCCTGTGCTCGCTCGCTCGCTCTCTCTCTGACAAATAAATAAATAAAATCTTAAAAAAAAAAGAAGGTCCTTTAAAAGGAATATTCCCAGGATAACACAAGATACATTACTAAACTTACTGTAAATTTAGAAGAAAAAAAGGCTCTATAATGAGATGTATCATAAAAGGTTTTCACCTGACATTATATACAGTTTCAGGGTATTTGGAGAGGTTCTGATGGAAGTGTGGTGCTCATCTTTGGAAGTTCAACTCCTCTTCAAAGAAAGTCAGTGCCGTTATTTTTTAGATTACTTGATAGGAATGAAATGTAATTTAGTGCCCCATAAAAGCAAAGGCAGAATATTTGTAATTATTATACAATGTTTTACTGCTGCTGCTGCCCTTAGAGGCTAACATGTGAAGTACCAAGGGAAGAGAATCCTGGGTCACATCTTACGTGATTTGAGGATTCAGTGATCTAGCACACTTGTATTTGACGTTCCATATCTTTTTATTTTCTTACTCAAAAAAGTCTACCATTGTTTGGAGGAATTATTATGAAGTGCACAATGAGCCAAACTACAGATCGTTCCCAGTAATTTCTTTTGGAGTAAAAAAAAAAAAAAAAAAAGTAATTTTGTCTCTTAATAATGCATGGTCATAGTGTTGCTTGTTTTACTTAATTGTTTGCATTTAGTAACAATTTTTGAAGCATTAAAAAACAACAACAACAACTAATCAACTAGGAAAAGGAGAAGGGAAATGAATGCAGCACTATGTCCAAGTAGATGGTTTGGTTTCCCAGTGTATGGTTTTTGCTCTGAGAAGCTCACCACTAGGAGCCCACATCTAAAGATCAAGCCCTCCTTCCTAAAGTCAATACCCAAAAGACCTGTTTACACTTGGAAGATAGTATTATAAGTATCTGTTAACCTTATCTTGAGATGAAAAAAAGAAACATTTTTTAAAGCAGATATCTCATAGATTTTCTTTGCCATGTTTTCCACTCGTGGTGAAGGTCCTCTGAAGATAAAATTTTTCTTGGTTCTGAGATTCATAGGATAAAATTGCTTGAACAAGTGATATTTGAAAGTACTGATGAATGTTTCACAAGAAGCAAAAATGCCCATACCTGATTGTCACTGGGAGCTGGGTGAGTCACCTTCAAGTTATTTAATATGAAATATGATCAAGTCAGTTACTTAAAGTACAGCCTACAGATAATCCTGAAATCACTATCCTATATTTTTAAAGGAATTAAATATTTACTTTTAATATTTATTCTAAAACAAAATATTTTACTACATTGAAGAGATGCAAGATTTTGATTTGGATTTTTAGGTATAAGGAGGGTTTTTCTCCCTAGGTATTTAAAGGTTTATATAAGTATACCCTTTTTCTTCTGCATTTCATGCACAATCTTTGTGCACTTCTAATTACAAGACATCATTTCATTGGATTCTTTCAGCCTTTTAGAGCATTTTGTTTTTGTTTTGAAATATGTTGTGGTTGCCTCCTCTCTAAAATGCATTAAAGCAATTACATTTAAACTTCAGATCATCCAATTATCAGAATAGCACTATGTAGACAACACATGAAAGAATGAGTCATTCACCCATTTCCCGTCTTTTGTTTCCTTTCCTGATTGAAGGGTTCAATACATTGCTTCAGCTCATAATGACTATGAAAGTCACATACTATTTTTATCCATTCAGCTGGATTTTAAATACAGCATGTGGACCCATCATCCTGTCATGGGCAGAAGCTCTAGAAATTCTTGACAGCTTATAATCTTCCTTGTTCATATTCACAAGTGAAAATGATTATACTTAAAAGCAGGAACTTTACACACTAATTTTTGAATCAACTTTGAGAAAGGCAACCACCCTATGAAAATTGGTGCACTCTTGCTTTTGAGAAAGTTCTTATCTCAGAGAACAAAGCATTCAGGGTTTAAGGATTAAATTTGTTACTTTTAGTTATAATTTAAAGAATAAAATCTATGAAATCTAATAATTTGTGGTAACACTTGATTTACTTAGATGTAAATATTATAAGATTTAAGTTGAGTCAAATATTTGGGTGTCTATTTGGTAGAAAACATTATTTCCACATTAGGAGAGTACAAAATCTCGGCCCACTTCATCTAATCTAATTGCGACAAGCTCTCTCACTATTTCCCCCTTAACTGTGCCATATAGTTTTCCAGCACTTTTTACTACATAAAATCGTATATTTTTTTGTTTACTTCTGGAAATCTATTTCACCCATTAGAATAGAAATTACAAAAGTGTGTATACTTCTTGTAACTCTGCAGTCTTTAGCCCTATACTAGTATGTGGCACATCAAGAACTATGGTGTCTCAAGGGGTTCCTAGGTGGCTCAGCTGGTTACACATCTGACTCTTGATTTCAGGTCAGGTGTTGATCTCAGGGTTGCGAGTTCAAGCCCCCTGTTGAATTTCATGCTGGGCATGGAATCAGCTTTAAAAAAAAACAAAAAACAACTATGGTGTCCCAGTAAATAGCTGATAAATTAATGAATGAATGAAAAAAATCCATTACTTTGTTTATTTAGTAGGAACGTCCATTTTGCTACCAAGTACTTTTCTTACATCGCATCAATGACTGAAGATTTTAAAATCCTCACTACAGGACTTCATCTTGGATCTTCATGTCAGTACACTTTTTTCTTCTTCTTCCTCTTCTTCTTCTTCTTCTTCTTCTTCTTCTTCTTCTTCTTTTGTTTTGCTTTGTTTTTTTTAATCCTAATAGATACTTTATTTATTTTATTATGTTCAATTAACCATCAGAATGTTTTTGTATATTATCTGTTATCTTTGTCTAATTATTCCTTAGTGGTTTCAAATATATATATGAATCTTTCTTCTCAATTAGAATGTAAACAAGCCAAAGGCAGGAATTTGCAAGTATCTTCATTTTATGAGCTCTATAGGGTCTGACATAGATTACACGCTCAATGATCGGTGTGTGTTTGGGTAGTTGTCAAATGATGGTTGTTGAATAAATGCGTAATTTCAGTAATAACCTGTCAGCTCACTAATAAAGTAATGTTCTCTGTGTGTCCGTGTGTGTGATGTGCACTTTATTCAAACATATTCATTTATACAAAGAATATATATATTTCTTTTTATTTCCTCTTTACATATTTTCATTTCCTCTCCATCTGTATAATAAAGGAGTTAAAATAGTTGCTTCCTAACCCCCCTTCAAATTTTCCCATTATTTATTTATATAATTCTGCTTTTCATTCTCACTTCTGCCCAGAACTCCTTCACAACCTCATATGTATTTCTCTGTTTCAACCCTGTACTCTTTCAAGTGTAAGTCTTCATTTTCTCACAGGTGATATTTTTAGCCACCAGGGGGAATGAGCTGCATTCATGCCCTCAAATTCTGAGTACTGGGTGACAAGGGGCTCTTTGAGATCAACCATATGGGAGGTGTCACTTGATCTCTTCAGGACTCTATTCCCTCGCCTGAAAATTAGAGACATCACTGTCTACCATCTGTCCCCTCCCCTGAGAATCAGAGACCCTGGTGTCTACCATCTCTGTCCCCTCACCTGAAAATTAGAGACACTGCTGTCTACCATAGCGATAGTCAGCTTTTTAAGGCCCTGCGACCTGTGTAGTCACCCATTTCTCTACACTCAAAAAGGCTATGCATGGTTTAATCCTCTGCTGTCACGGTCTTGAAATTCTTAATAATTTTGGACAGTAGGCATTTTCATTTTGTACCAGGCCCTGCAAATTAAGCAGCCTTTCCCTCATCAGGATGTCTTAAGGATTAATTTTAATTAATGTTAAGACTATAATGTTACAAAATATTTAAAGTAGTATTTTATTAATAATATATTCTCTCTTCCCACTTATTTTCCTCTTTACTTCCTAGTATTTCTGTAGCATATTCAATAATCCAATGACCAATAGTAGTGTAAAATAATAATCATAGACTGTATGTAATTTATTGTTCAATGATTTGGATAGCTTTCAATGTGGGAAAACAGCATTCGTGCATAATTCAGTGCGGTACTTAGAGTTTCGCAAAGGGCCAGCTTTTTTCTTATTGTCTGCTGTTAAAGGAACTGCAGAGAAACAATATTCAACTTTCCTTTCTTAGGATATTGGCTAGTCTTAACCTTTCCCATTGATTCATTTCTTTCTGTTTTCTATTCTATTTCTGTACTCGTATTCTATAGTATACAAAGTTATGTAATTATATGTTGTATATTTAAAAATTCATATAAAATAAATGGCTGATATAACATACTAAAGACACAACCAGTAATATCTCTTCCATGTTAAAACAACTTCTAAAATGGAAAATAAATATAAATAAAATAGTTTGGGCAAATAAAATAAGTAGTTTAAATTAAGCAAACCAAAATTAAAAGGATATAATTACAAATGAAGAGATAAATATAAAGAAATAAAACCAAAATTTTAAAGTCTATAGTAGCTGTGTAATGAATAAAATAAAACAAATATAAGAAAAATGAATCCAAACTAAGAAATATGAAGTGTCAATACTGTATGTAGATAATTTCAATACTGTAAAAATCCTGGACAGTTTTGCAATGAAAGATAACTTACAGCAAGCCCAAGGCTTCCCACAGTCTGTGTGGGAGCTCTGAGGCCAAGGTTCAGGTGTCTCATGGGGTCTGGATGTCATTGACCTCTCATTCCTTCAGAGTCTGGCCAAGGATTCCTAGCAGTGGCACTCCTCCCTGGGTCTGGCTGGGGGTGTGGGATGTTGGTTGGCCCTTGGGTTCTCACTTGGGAATCACATGTTCAGCACTTATTCTGCTTTTGCAGTGAGAAGTGCCGTAACTTCTTGATAAACACCAAGGTGGGTTTTGTTTTTTTTTCCTTCTTCTGGTAATTGTAACCCAGTAATCATCTAGATTGGCCCATGCAATATTAGCTTCATTTCAAAATTATTTAGATTTTTAGGAACTCTTGGAAAAGCAGAAAATCTGGCATAATTGGCTCAGATCCTTGACTGGTCACATCACTTCGGCCAGGAATGGCTGTATAGAAGTTTACGTGCCTTCCCCTTGGCCCTAATTCTCCGTGTTGCTTCCTCAACCTAGACCCTAGTGGCAAGCTGCCACTTAACTTCATACTTACTTAGTACAATCAAGAGAATAAAACAATGGGGCGCCTGGGTGGCTCAGTGGGTTAAGCCTCTGCCTTCGGCTCAGGTCATGGTTTCAGGGTCCTGGGATCGAGCCCCGCATCGGGCTATTTGCTCAGTAGGGAGCCTGCTTACCCTCTGTCTCTTCCTGCCTCTCTGCCTACTTGTGATCTCTCTCTCTGTCAAGTAAATAAATAAAACATTTTTTTTTAAAAGAATAAAACATTTACTCTGCACCTTCACTCACTGAATTTATAGCCTTGGTCACTGTAGATACCTAAGTTTGTCCTTTCCCCCCCGGAGTGCAAAATAATGGAATTTTACGTATAAACTAGAAGGAGATGTTTAGGTTTAACTCTGTTCATTTCATTGCATTTGGAGGCTGCATGATATTCATAGAAGGGACAAGGAGATTAGGTAATAGAAGTAGTGTCTAATATTAACTATAGATAATAGTAAGAGCAAGCACTTGTGATTACATAGATACTAATGTAGCATCAAAAGTATTAGGCAGAATATTTTCAGATTTCTAACTACACTATATGCACAGTGAGATTACATCAGAAAAAATACAATTTACCGGCCCACATCAAAAAGACCATTTTAAACCTAAACCTGCCCAACAAATATTCAAATTCGTCTTTTAGAGATTCAGCAGTTACTTAGTCATCAAAGTCATGTTTGTATATAAGTTGGTAGTAGCGGGGAAACACAACCTTATAGTTTATGAAAGACTCGGTTACTATTATATTTTCTGCATAGCCTCCTGATTATAATACCAATTTATTCTATGTAGTTTTTTTCCCCATTCTTTAATTAACCATGCCTCAGATTTTCTGTTTAATAAAAATCTAGTAACTTTTTTTCAGATGAATAATAAGTATTTACTCATTTATGTAAATAGGCAATTGACAAATAAAGGAACAAATTAGAAGATGTGAAGTACCTGATGAAAATATTAGACTGTATAAGTAAGAATTTCTGAGTCATGTGATACCTTAAGCATGATTCTGGGAGAGAATATTTAGTCAGTTGTAAAGGGAAGGATATTAAATAGAACAAAAATGTAATCAGGACAGAGAGGACAGAGAAAAGCAGAGATGAGGTAGTTAAATGAGTATTTGCATAATTGCATCAGTGAGGAATGACTTTTTTTTCCCAAGATTATTTATTTATTTATTTGATAGAGATCACAAGTAGGCAGAGAGGCAGGCAGAGAGAGAGGAGGAAGCAGGCTCCCTGCCGAGCAGAGAGCCCGACGCGGGGCTTGATCCCAGGACCCTGGGATCATGACCTGAGCTAAAAGCAGAGGCTTTAACCCACTGAGCCACCCAGGCACCCTAGGAATGACTTTTGACTCTGATTAAAAGATACCCCTCTGCCCAGTCAAATGGCGGCTTAACCAAATTTGGGAGGAGGTCTCATTTTCAAGAAGTCTGAAGGCTGAAGGTAGGTGGTGTTTGAATAGTAGAAGAACTCTACAATGTCAGCAGGGGTCCAGGCTTGCTCTGGGTCTGTGATTCTTAGGGTGGGACCAACCTTGTCCTCAGGCTCTCAGATTATTTGTTGACATTCCAGAAACTTTATCTGTGTCTCAGGATGAAGGTAAAATGTCGAGGGCAGAAAAGTTGCTTGCCAACTGACTTTTTTAAAGGAGCTTTCTCGGGAGCCTATGCAGTGGGTCGTGCTTATGTATCATTCTGTTATATCTCACTGGCTTTTATCTCTATGGAAAGGATGCTAGGCGTCCCTAGCTACAAGTGAGCCTTGGAGTAGAGCTTTTTATTTGCGCATCTTGCAAAGGTGAATAAAATAGGAGTTTTGTCAATAAGAAAATTTTTAGGGAATCATGTCACATTTCTCTCATTCAGAAAAATTAAGTATAACAATACCTTGATGCATAGGGAGAGTTGGCAGGCTCTTTGCAAGAACTTTATCTAGTTGGAGCCTGGCGGTAGCCATGTGAGTGAGTCAGAACATCTAGACACAGACCCTTAGAGAGGAAGCTGCAGAATGCATTGTAGCCTGGCTGCCTCGAGATATAGACCCCGAGGGGTGTCTGGGTGGCTCCGTTGGGTAAGCATCAGCCTTCAGCTCGGGTCCTAATCTCAGGGTCCTGGGATCAAGTCCCATATCAAGCTCTCTGCTCAGTGGGGAGTCTGCTTCCCTCTCTCCCCCTCTTCCCTTCTACCCCACTCATGCTTTCTTTCTTGCTTACTCTCTCAAATTAATAAATAAAATATATATATATATATATATGTATATATACATATATATATATATATATACACACACACACACACACACACACACAGACCCTGGGAACTGCTCCATGCAGGAGGGATACATGGTCTTTTCTGACACGTGTATAAGGACATTGAATTTTGACAAGTGAGTTCTGCTAGTGAATCTTTGATTTTCCATGTTTTGTTTGTTGGAAATTTCATTGTTTTGAAAATTAAGTGGGAGGAAAGTTTAACATGCAGCTTTTGATGTTACACTTTTCTCTTTTCCTCCAACTGAACCTCTCATCTACCTAACTCCAGGGGCAGGGTCTAATTTTGCTGCAAGAGCAACATAATGCTGTTCTCTCCTAACAAAGGCAGCTAATAATAATGATTAATGCCAGTGAGTGTGTGCTCAGTGGGAGGAACAGAGCTGCTGGATACTGTCCTCAGCTGTCCATTAGACTGATGTGTTTCCATTGGCTTTAACCCTCCATTTCCTTACGTCTACAATAGTATGAACTTTAAACACACTGTATGGAGAATAACATGCCTTTTGTTGTAGGGCACCAATTTTGCATGTATTCTACCACTCCGCTGAGTGTTTCGATGAACAAAGCATCTTACGGTAATTGGCATAATTACTTTCCCTAGTGGGAGTTCAGTAGGAAAAAATTATGTTATTCTTAATATGAAAAAGCCTAGATATTACATGGAAAATACAAATTACATGAAAAAGAATGGTCAAAGGAGTTAACTTACCCAAGGGAAAAAAAACTAAACTTAATGAAAAGTGTATGTGTAAAAGTTTCTTTGAATTGGAAATGTGAGTCTTTTTACATGTAAATTAGAAGAATGTTTTTTATGATATCCACTGTTGATAAAGCTTCATTATGAGAATATGCTCTGGCCTAAATGTTCTTAGGGTAATTTGTCAGTGTGCATTAAAAAGCCTTAAAAATCTATGCCCCTTGACCCAGTAGTTTTATTTCAAAGACTTTACCTATGCAAATACTTCCAAATGCTGAGATGTATATATATATGAAAATGGTCTTTGCACTTTTATTTCAGTAGTGGAAAAAGAAAAATAACCTAAATATTGAATAATAGGATTAGATGGTTAACGGCAGTAGAATTCAGAGCCACACTAAAAAAAAAAAAAAAAAAAAAAAAAAAAAAAAAAAAAAAAAAAAAAAAAAAAAAAAAAAAAAAAAAAAAAAAAAAAATAGCTTTCAAAGGATAATTAATTGAAAGACAGGAACAATGGTCATGGTATAATAAGTAAAATAAACAAGCTTCAAATGCATTCTAAAGGTTTATAATATTATATATAATCTGTTTAAAAGAATAGAAACTAACAAATAAATAAAAGATTAGAAAACAAATAGGCCAAATATATAGAAGTTGTCAGTTCTGAGTGGTAAACGTTTAAGTTATTGCCATTTTTATCTTTCAAATTTATATTCATTCAGTAATTAAAATATGATTAAATATCTTGGTTAGCATGATGTTTATTATTCATTGAACTATTACAAAGCAATTTCTAGAACCACTGATAGCAGAAATGCCACATGATGATGAGAATAGTATTTTAAACCTCTATTTGCCAAAATGATAGAAATCAATTAATGTCAAGCGAGTGTTTCAGTAGTAATGGAAATTGTCACCTAATTTAATATTTTCCATTTTCAAAATCCTCTGTGATGAAAAAAGTTACTGTTTGTCTATAATTAATTTATAATGAAATATAAGATTTTGTGTGGCAAAAGTTCAGTATAAGTATTTTAAAAATTAATAAGTTTTATTTCTCACTGTAATGAAATAGTTTTACTAGACCAATGCTGTGACCGAAGAAATGGAAAAGCTGGATAAATAACCTGGAAAGTCTCTTTGAAGGAATTGGAATGCTGTTCAGATACTCAGGGTCCGAAAAGCTGAGGTCTCAAAGAGAAGAGAAGCTCATCTAGATGCTAACCTGGTATTCTTGTTTGCTGATTTTTACCTTGTCCAGGGAAGGTGGGTGAGAAGCCAGTAGAGGGTGTGGGTATAAGAAGACAGAACTTTCTGGAATCTTAAAAGGGTAGATACAGAATACCT
This sequence comes from Mellivora capensis, assembly GCA_004024625.1. Classification (NCBI taxonomy): domain Eukaryota; kingdom Metazoa; phylum Chordata; class Mammalia; order Carnivora; family Mustelidae; genus Mellivora; species Mellivora capensis. Next base: position 54,722 of record PISX010010331.1, read on the forward strand.
TCAGTTGAAGCTGTCAAGGCTGCCAGGACATGAGGGGTCAAAATCTTGGATATAGGGAGACGCAGAAAAGTGAGCCAAATACTCCACCCTAGTTTTCTTTCCAAGGCACTTGCCAGTTCATGAGCAGTGAAAGATTGGAGACTAAGAAGCCACGAAGAAAGTGACTAACAAGCTGATTAGAACTTCAGGGAATCATGGTGTTTGGGGAGATAAACCCCGTATTTCAGGATCCACTGGGAACGTGGCTCTCATGTCCTCATAGAGACCTGGAAATGTTAGAGAATCAGAGGCAGATCGAACCTAGCAATGATGACAGTGTAACTGGCCTCAGCTCAGTCCCTCATCGGGGTGGGGAGATCTACCTCTAATGTTGACGCCTGCTAGAGAATTAGATAAATTATTTGAGGAGAAATATTACACTGTCTGAGCCTCTTCAGTGTCCTGTATACTCAGTAAAAATATGTCCATGGGAACAAAACAAATGATAACACCAGTTAGGACCATTTGGGAATGGAGACAATAGTAACAGACCCAGAGTGACACTAGGATATCAGGTACATGTGGTCTGTGCTTACGAAGAGAGATGACAAGATGTAGAATTTCAACATGTATTTAGAATCAATATAGGAATAAGTTCCTAATAGTGAGAGCTCAGATTGTAGAGCGAACAGCAGGTTGGGCATAACCAAAGAGAAGATTAGTCAAAAACAATGAAAAACATGTATTTAATGGTGAAATGTTTAAAGCTTGTCCCCTGACATTGGGAAGAAGACAGGATGCCTGATACTACCACTTCTAGTCATCATTGTTTCGGTGAACGTAACCAGTATATAAGGGAAAGAAAATTATAAAAAGACCTAAGGGATAGAGAAGAAAGAAAACCATCACTGTTCACCAGTGACATGACTATGAATATATATAACAATATCTATATGTAATTCCAAAAGGATTTCAGGAAAACCATTAAAATTATTAAACAGATTTGGAAAGTTCCTAGAAAACAAGAATATAAGAAAAAAATCAGCTGTGTAACTTTAGTTCAGCAACAGTGGTAGATACGAAAAGATATATACCATAGTACCCACTTACACAAATTTCAAAAAGCTGATCTGTTGTAATAGTAGCTAGATTAATGGTTATGTTTGGGGGCCAATGGGGGAGGCAGAAGAGGAATATCTGAAAGTGTAGGTAATGTTTTATTTCTTCATTTGGGTGTGACTTGGGTCTGTTCACTTTATTCACTGAGCCATACGATGATGATTTGTGGACTTTTCTGAATGTATATTATAATGACTCTGGAATTAATACACCCACAAATACGAGAAACCTACATAAAATTTAAAAGATTGAAAAGAAGAGCCATAATTAAAATTGCAGTTAACACATCTTTTTATTAAAGAGGAGTATATGTATGAATCGAAAAAATGGATAATTTTAGAATTTTAGAATCTTGTTGGCTTTTGAACATCTGCTCACTTTTGTTGTTCACAGATTTTTAATTTTTATTGAAATTCAAATGTGAAAACACATCTGTTTTTCTGATTCATATTTTTATGGTGAATTCTGAAATGAGACAATTGTTGTGAACCAAGAAATCACTCAAAACACAAGTGATGTGTCTTTGTATTATTTATGGGCAAGAAGCACGCAATAGAGTCCTGAAATCAGCAACTTGTATGCTGGCTTGTGTACATGAGAATTTTTATTAAATATTGACTTTTCTACTCGTGTATTTCCTTGTTTCTTATTTAGAGCATAAGACCGATGTAAGTAGGATCCCTAAGTAAAAGTGAAAAAAAAAAAAGAAAGCGTGAAGAGCTGGGTTATCTTCGAATTAGAAATAGATTTTTTAATAGTTTACTATATTGACCTCATGGATGATAACATTTCCTGGGGGAATTCTATACTCGTTTCGACATTCTCCTTTCCAGTCCAATGCAGAATGTCCAATCTCCTGCCCACTGCTGTCATAACCTTAACACAGATCATTATCTCTCAGTGTGTCGCTCTAAGAACCCACCACCTGGTTCCTCTGATACTTGTCTTGTGCACTGTGATTTGTGTGCTCTCCATACTGCTGTCAAGGCAACGTTGCCAGAATCCAAGTTTCATTTTCTGATTTTCCAGCTTAAAGTGTATGAAGGCTTTAGGAAAAGTCCAGACTCCTTTCTTCTCCCACACCTGCTTAGGCTGACTCTAGAACTTACTGCAGGTGCCACTTTTCCCAAGACGCCAGTCCGATCTCTGTCCCCCCAGCTGCTTTTGCCACATGCATACCATATTGTGTCATAACTCGTAGGCTTCTTGGTCTGCTCGGCCTAATAAAGTGTGAGATGCCTGAGGGGCAGAGAGAGGAGAATGGGAAAGCAAGAGACTGGGAGATCGATGTGACTGGCTGATTTCCTAAAAGTGCTTGGCTCTCTCGGGTTCACAGTGCTGGTGGGTGTTCATGTTCTCATCAGATCCTCAAATACCCAGGATGTTTGTGATTAAAGTAAATATAATTGATGCCTCACACCATGTTTTTATATTTTGTTAGATACATACTAACAGCATTAAAGGTCTGTGCCTTCTTTTCCTTAAGAAGAAGCAACAGGGTGGTCAAGGGATAGGTGAAACAGATAAAGGGAATTAAGAGCCACAGACTCCTAATTATACAGTAAATAAGTCTTGGAGATAAGTACAGCATCGGAAATACAGTCAATAATATTGTAATAACATTACCGAGTAATGAAAGAATTGCCGAATCAGTATGTTGTACACCTGAAGCTAATACCACATCACATGCCCTTGTGCTTCAATAAAAAATAAAAATAAAAATAAAGAGAGGTGTAGCATGAATAGGTTAGTTTGTTTCTGAAATAAACAGAATGATTTGGGAATGTGTTTGTTAGGACATGGGATAGAGCTTTTTTCTTGTACCTGATAGGAGATGCTTGGATATTTGTCTTAGATGTCTCCCCAGTACCTCCCATTGCATTGAGAGTGATTTTTATGTCATGACCCTTACTTCATTTTGAAAAACAAGACATATATTTTATGTTGATCCTATTAATTACTTATTTTGAGCATTTGTGCAAAATAAAGAATAGGTATAAGCTAGTGGTTTAAAATATACTTTTTTTTTAGTGTTTATTTATTTGACAGAGAGAGAGAGATCACAAGCAGGCAGACAGGCAGGCAGAGAGAGGGGGAAAGCAGGCTCCCCGCTGAGCAAGGAGTCCGATGGGGGACTCCATCCCAGGACCCTGAGACCATGACCTGAGCTGAAGGCAGAGGCTTAACCCACTGAGCCACCCAGGCGCCCCAAAATATGTGTTTTTGAGTAAGCCAGATATTGGACTGAATCCTGGCTTCCCCATTTACCGACTGCATGACTTCGAGTAAATTACTTAACCCTCTAAATCATGTGCCTCATTTGCAAAAAGGGGACAAAATCAGGGCCTTATTCTATGGGGTCATGGTGGAAAAGAAACAGTGGACAGAGAGTATTTAGTACAATTCCAGGAATCTGGGCACATGGTCGCAGTCACAGAACTCCCTCAGGGAAGGACTGTTTTCTTGCAGACATGGAGTCTCAGGACATTTTCAGTAATTTCAGTCCCAGAACGGATATGCGGAAAATATGTGGAAAAAATCCATTTGTCTAAAGTCAATGAAGGTCTCAGTGAATGTCCCACTCCCCTTTGATTGCTTTGTTATAATTATTTAAATGTATCAACTAACAGATGGAAAAAAATTGGGAGAACTCAGTTCAGGAATTGTTCCCTGGGAAACACATAGAATGTATGAGAAGGAAATGGGCATTCCAAAATTGCCACTTTGATTGATGGCATACAATAGGTGTTGATTTATCCGATCTCTCTATTTTCTTCTGTGGGAGGAATGGACATGTTGCAAAAAGCAGTTGTTTGACATGCATATTTCAATGTAATAAAAAGCGAGGTGGTAGACAAGATAATTTTAGTCAAATTAATGCACTAATAATTTATCCTCAGAAAATGCAAATCCCAGTTATAGTTCTTCTCCTGTTCCTACAAATGCGATTAAACACTGATAAGGCAGAAAAATTACAGAACTGGAATTGAGAGCCATCTGATGTATAAGGGAAGGAAGTATTGAAAATTTTAAATTCCTCTCTCCTCTGCTTCTTCATTAATATTTCTGTATCTGTAAACTCAATTTTCACTTTCCTTTTCTATGAAACTTATCAGTAGATCTTCTCTCTCTACCTGCATTTAAAAGAACCACTATTACCTCCAAAATTTATTTGCTTCTCCATTGTCAAATCAGATGGTCACAACCTCTGACCGATGTGCCACACTATGGGGATGTGAGCTGATTGGTTTGGTGGTGGTTCTTTGTATCGTGGCTATGCCTTTCCCCATCGATTGCTACAGGTGGTAATTGACATGCCCTTCAGATAAGCATTTGGAAACCTTATTATCCAGAAAATGTGATGTATATTCATAGAGGGATGTAAGGATCACCAGCCTAATACCCTACTTTTCAGAATGTACTCATATTCTAATTTGTATGTAATAGTTGACAATATTTTCCTTTCCTTTATGGAGAGCTAACCCTCAACCTTATTGAATATGCTCTTTGAGCAGCTTAAAATTTGAATGCAGCTCCAACTCTACGTAATCTATTTTCACACCCTCCTTATTTACTCCCCCCCTTTCTTTTTGTCCATAAAATACATCGTAGACATATATTCAGGCTACTTTTTAGCTCAAATAGTGTTAAGTTGCTTAGATTATGTCTCTAGTGTTGCTGCTGGTGGAAAATGAGCCCAAATGGAGAAAGGAAAGTCCCTTGTTTTGGCCTGAAATATAATAATGAAGCTGATAGAGTGCCCATTGCACTTGAACTTTGCATATGACTATAATTGATTTGGTTTTTTTTTAAGATTTTATTTATTTATTTATTTATTTATTTATTTATTTATTTGTCAGAGAGAGAGAGAGAGAGAGCGAGCAAGCACAGGCAGACAGAGTGGCAGGCAGAGGCAGAGGGAGAAGCAGGCTCCCTGCCGAGCAAGGAGCCCAATGTGGGACTCGATCCCAGGACACAGGGATCATGACCTGAGCCGGAGGCAGCTGCTTAACCAACTGAGCCACCCAGGCATCCCTTGATTTGTTTTTTTATTGTATCAAATCAGTGAGCTTTTATGCTTAGCTTGGTATGTCTTTAGTTTTTAATTCAGATTGCATGAAAATTTACCATTTTGTTTCTTAATAAAATTGTTTATTAACGTTTCATTTAATTCATTGTTTTAGGCTTTTATCAAATGTGCCCCCTGTCTGCTGATCTGATGTCTAACCTGTCTGAACACTCTAACTGAACACTTACACCCAAGTCGACAAAGTTTAACACATACACCAAGGGTGTGATTCTATCCTCCTTCTCACCTCCTTATCACACATAAAATAAAAATTATAAAAAGCAACTTATGATACATTCTTTTCTCCATTCTGCATGTTACTTATGGGTCCCTTTCTTTCACTTTGATTTGTTTTATTATATTGGACTCCCCTTACACATTAGCTAAATTTACCCAAATCATAGTAGTGGTTTTCTTTACAGTTACAAAATATTTTGAGGTCTGTTTCTGTGGAAACTGGAATTCAGACTGGACGGTATCTTTCTCCTCCTTGGGGCCATCAGTCTTCATAGGATCATTGGTTTGATTTAGATTTTGGACATTCTCCCCCCATGTTCTGTACAGTACCTAGAATGTTGTTCACATATTTGAATATTAATGATTGTTTTGACAGTTAATAAGGCAGAGTTCTCTATTAACTAATCTACACTAGAACGTTCCTGAGTGAAGGGAGCAAAGAGTTCCCTAGATCCCTACATCTCTTCTTATCCTCGGGTACCATCAAGACAAAGAATCTCTTTCGTGAGAGTTCAGGGGCAATTTTTAAAGAGTAGTGTAGAGGGGTGCTTGGGTGGCTCAGTGGGATAAGCCTCTGCCTTCAGCTCAGGTCATGATCTTAGGGTCCTGGGATTGAGCTGGAATTGAGCCCCGCATCAGGTTCTCTGCTCAGCGGGGAGCCTGCTTCCACCTCTCTCTGCCTGCCTCTCTGCCTACTTGTGATCTCTCTCTGTCAAATAAATAAATAAAATCTTAAAAAAATAAAGAGTAGTGTAGAAAGTTGATTTTTGGTTTTCCTCTTAGAAGAAAAAAAAAGCATACTTAATGCTTTAAGTGACTAAATCAGTGGTCTCTCTCCATTGGAAGTGAATGGCCAATTAGCCAAGCTCTAAGTAAATTAATCTACACTTGAAGTTCCGTCAGCAGCGAGAATTCAAAGTGCGCAGCAGAGGTTTTGGTTGGTACTAGGTATATCTGCTCCTTTAAAAAAAAGTAATACCGTATTTTGGGATTCAGTCCAACCATAGTTTAAACTAAAATATTTGTGTTTACAATTTTAGATAAAATTATATTGCATTGTTTATGCACATAAGTAAAAACAGGTGTAGATGAGAGACTAGAAGGAAGTTCATTGTAGCGCTAACAACCATTACCCCCTGGAGCTAATTTTAGTGGAGAATTTACTGCCTTCTATGTGGGTATTTCCTCATTATTTACATTGATCCTGTATTGATTTATGATTAGTATTGCCTTGATAATATATTTTAGACCATTTGAATTGTAACTTAAAAAGTAAAAGGCATTCAGTGTTTTAATACATGTATATGTGTTTATAATACATATATATATATTATTTTTTAAAATCTTGATTTGAAATAGGAAAAGGATTTTTTAAGTTGGGGATAATGGGAGTATACATGAAAAAATATGGTGAATAGGAGTCTTAGGTAGGGGCATAGAAGTGATAATGACTTGCAAAGCATTGAATTCAAGATGCAGATAAGCAGCTGAGATTAAAAAATTACAAAAGTCTTTAACACCATGGAGTGCATTTTAGATCAGTCGGTATCTGTTAGACTAGGGCCTGCCAAAGTTCTATTTTAGACATTTTAGTGATACCTAAATCAAGCCTTAGGTAGTGATCGAACACAGAGTTGAGGGATTGGCAGGTAGTGCTTTTTAGAGGAGTTTAAAAACGATTGGTCTTCAAGGGTGAAGGTAGACTTGGGTGAAGCGGTTTTCCGGTAGCATATGTATGTCATCTCTATGTGTGCATGAGCTCAGATGCCAGTGTGTTTGCATTTCTTGGGGAGTGGTAAAAAAGGGATGGATAACGGAACTCGGCCTCAGGTGAGCTCTATCGCAAATCAAATTTTTTTTTAAATTTATTTATTTGTCAGAGAGAGAGGGAGAGAGAGCGAGCGAGCACAGGCAGACAGAGTGGCAGGCAAGAGGCAGAAGGAGAAGCAGGCTCCCTGCCAAGCAAGGAGCCCGACGTGGGACTTGATCCCAGGACACTGGGATCATGACCTGAGCCGAAGGCAGCTGCTTAACCAACTGAGCCACCCAGGCGTCCCTATCGCAAATCAAATTAAAGAGATCTGCCCTCACTTATTTTAACAGCACTGTGAGCATTTTGGGTTGGATGATTCTTTGTTATGGGGACTGTCCCTTGTTTTGTAAGATATACAACAGCATCCCTGGTCTCTACCCACTAAGATGCCAACAGCACCTCTTGCCCATAATTAGACCCAAAAATGTCTCCACACATTTGTTCCCGTATACTTATAAGAAGTTAACTATTTCTGGGGAAAAGACTGTCATCCAGAGGCTCTGTAACATTTTCTTATACAATTTGTGACACTCCACCAAAGAAATAAGAAACAGAACTAAGGAAATAAACAACAGGCAACAGAGGCTGGTGCATCAATGTCCCAGTCATTGGTTTATCAATACAGGTATTAGAATAACAATAACATATTTACAAAAGAACGTGGCGAGATGAGTAATTAGACAATATCCAGTTTGTAGCACAAAGCTAAAAAACATTTGGTGTATTTTTTTTTTTTTTTGTCTTGTGTGTTTTTGTTCTTACTTTCACTCATGGTGGTTTGTTTCCTTGTGTGTGCACGTACTGGTCTTCAGTGATTGTTATACATGGTTTATCCTACTTTCTGGAAAATCTTAAAGCCTAAATTCAGGACATTTTTCTTCAGCAAAGATTTGTGTTAGGGTCTCACAGGCTATGTCTGATCTTGGGTCTCTTTATCCTTTTTTTCAGGGTACCTAGGTTACTCATGGAAGCTCAAGTTCACCTTCTCTATGTTTGTTGCTTAAAGTGCTGATACTTGCTTTAGGTTTCTTGGAAAATTATATTACTTCCTGTGAGCCCCACAATAGGACAAACACTGTTTTAGGTACAATATATGATTTGCTGTTCATATTGCTAGAAACTGAGCCCATATACTGTGTCCTTCATTTGGGATATATTTTTTGTGATGGTATTTCAAAAAGTAAAAATTAATTTTTTTAAAAAGTCACTTTTAAAAATCACACCTCCCCACCAAAACATAAATCAAATTGAAAACCAGGTGGAGGAGAAACGAGAAACTAGATTTGGAAGAAAATAAGTTTCAAAAGTTTATTAACTATCCTTCCCATAAAGCAGTTGTCATTTTCTGGCAAAAGAAAAAAGGAGTATGCAAATTAAAATTTCCAGTGGAATTAATGCAGTATCTTATTACATAACACATCATGGGCAAGCAATCAATCCTTTGGACTCTCAGGCAGTCAGATGTATTGAAGCCAAAATGACTCAAGACAGAAGTAATCAGGGTTCTTCCAGCCCTGCTTTTTGTGTGATGGATCATTGTTTAAGGCATCTACTCGCTTAGGCTTTATTGTTCTCTTTTATTACCTCGTTTCATTCCCTGAATAGCTTTAGCAGTAGTGATGTTAACTGTTATTGCTGGGACGGATTGAATAGTCTGTTTCTTCTGATACATCAGGTGAAAGCAAAAGTCACTTCATTGTGGAGCTGATTTTGCAATTTCCTGTTACTTCAAGGAAGACATTGCTTTCAAACAATGGCATGAATGTTTTTGACAATTAGCAATTACATGGGATTTTGTTTTGTTTTGTTTTTATTATCCTGTATTCACTTCTTTGATTTCATTGAAGATTTGAATGAGAGAGACACATAAGTACAGTTTAACTCTAACACGGAGGGATTCAAAGTAAGCTCAGTTTCTATTTCAAACAAATGACTATTTATCCTATATTTTCTAAAATCAGGGAGATGTGAAGACTTGCATGAATGACCTGCATTTCAAATGTGTTTATTTTCTGGTATCTTTTTTCCATTGTCAATATAAACTGGTAATCACATGTAATTTGAGTGTTCTTTTATTTTTCCAAAGCCCTCCTTCTCTTCCCTTCCCTTAATTAAAAGCGTATTTCCCTCTCTTCCTCCACACCATCTGTACACTACCCCTTTAATATTCTTATCAAAATTGAGTGATTCCAATTTTTTGGTAGAGTCCCAGGAACATAGAGCACCCTCATTTGTTTGGCCATCTTGCAATTTTTCTAGGCAGCCAAGGTTACCTGTGGAAGATTCTATGGTCTCTCCTATGACTAAGTATTTAATTATCTTGAAAGAGTGAAAAAGATGATCAAGCAATTTTTTTCTCATGTCTTCCCACAGCTTCTGAACTGTTTCCATGACTTCTAACTACATTCTTTTTTTGCCTTTATAGGCAATAATCATTAGGGCATAATTTGAGAATTTCTGTATTTCCATAGATTGGGATCACTTATGGCCCCAGTAAATTCCATCATCTGGGATTTTATTTCTGTACTTAACTACATTTACTTCACAGCCAATGGTAGGAAGTCTTTCTCTATCTCTATTTCTCTAGAAAAGAAATGGAATTGAAGGGAGTCATAAGTAGTTGGCTTTCTATGTGATGGAAGGCAACAATTTTAATATCTATGTTAAATAAACTCATATGATTTTTTAATCTGTGCATTGCATAGTAATATTCGTAGAGAAAAAAATGCAGATAATACCATGGCAACACCATTAGAGTCCAAGAAATTATGCATCCTGACCAGACATATTTGGAACATTTAACTGGAAAACAGGACTGATAACTAGTTGAAGGTTATGGGTGAAATTCTACAGTTACACCTGAAACACTTTAGAGATCATTTAGTCTAATGGCTTTGCATAAAGAACAGGAAACTGAATTTGTGAAAAGCCAAAGTGAATAGTCCAGGCTAGATAAAACTCTTTATTGAAAAGTCAGCCTTTCCCAACTATACTGTGATGTCACCTCTGTCATGAATCAGGTGGCTTGTATTTTATAGGTCTTTTCCCAGGGTTTTAATTTTGCTCCATTTGTCTATCTGTCTAATTTATCAGCAATATGCTTTCAAAGACTGTAGCTTTATAATATATCTTAAAATTCAGTATTGTAAATTTCTCCACTCATTTTCCTTTTACAACAATGATTTGGCTGTTTTCATCCCTTTGCATTTATATACAATTAATGACACCTGAATACTTAGGGATGCATTAAATCTTTACATCAATTGTTGGAGAATTAACAGTACTAAGATCCTAATTTATTAACCTGGAATGCCATTTCTCCTATTTATATATTCTTTAATTCTGAACACTTAGTAGCTCATAGTTTTCAATATAGAGGTTTTGATGTCTTTTGCAAGTATTCCTATTTTATCTTTTTTATGTTATTAAAAATTAAGCCCTTAAAGAAATTTTAGGCCCTAAATGTTTGTTCCTGCTATATTAAAATGCAACTAAATTTTTAAATATTAACCAGTTGTGTCTTTTGATCTTGCTAAATTTACTTCTTAATTTTTATTGTTTATATGTAGTTCTTTAAAAAAAATTCTACTGGGACGCCTGAGTGGCTCAGTTGGTTAAGCAGCTGCCTTCAGCTCAGGTCATGATTCCAGCATCCTGGGATCGAGTCCCACATCGGGCTCCTTGATCAGCAGGGAGCCTGCTTCTCCCTCTGCCTCTGCCTGCCACTCTGTCTGCCTGTGCTCGCTCGCTCTCTCTCTCTCTCTGACAAATTAAAAAAAAAATTCTACTGACTTAATCATGCCTTATATGAATAATGGCAGTGTTATTTCATCCTCTCTTTATGCTTTTTAATTCTTTTTCTTACTTGAGAGCACTGTATAACACACCTGTATGATATTGATTAGAAATAGACATAGTGGACATTCCTGTCTTGCTCCCAGTCTTCAGGAAAATATTTTCAATATTTGTCTAATAAATGTTATGTTAGCTACAGATTTATTTTAGACTATCATCAAAATAAGAAATTACCTTTTATTCCCTTAATTTTTTGCATGTAGGAGTTTTGAGTCAAATATTGAATATGTACATACTTAGATGATAATTTTTTTCTATTAAGGTGATGAAATATTTTGATTGATTTTTAAATGTTAAACCAACTCTTTAGTCCTAGACTAAACCCATTTGGATCGGAATCTTTTTGAAAAGGCTGAATTCAAAGTTCATGAGAGATTGATTTGTAACATCCTTTTCCTATAATGTCCTTGTGTGATTTTGTTTTCAAGGTTATTCCAGGATCATGAAATTTCAATTCTAGATCTTGACCTTTACAAGACATTATTTTAATTCTATAGACATTTTTCATTTGTATTTATCCTATATTTACTTTTTGTTCTTCATTTCTTTATTGGATCTTTATTTTATTTCTTTATTGGATCATTTCCCTTGCGTGTGAGGAATTTTTTCTTTAAAATTGCCTCTGATAAGGCTCTTCTGGCCACAATTTCTTTTAGTTTATGTTAGTCTGGAAGTGTCCTCATTTTGTAATCAAATTGGAAGGACATTTTTGTTAGGCATAGAATTGTAATTTGACAGTTTCAGAATTTTAGAGATGTCATTTCATTTCCATCTGGCTTAAGCATTTTATTTTGGTTATTCAATCATCAGTCTTCTTGCTTTTCTTGCTTTGAAGGTAATGCATCTTTTTTCTCTACTACTTTCAAGACTTTCCCTTTGGCTTTCAGCCACTGACTATGCTGTGTCTCACCTAAGGTTTGTGGTTTTCTTTGTATTTATTCTGAAGCTTCATGGAGATTATTGAATCTGTAGCTCAAATTCTTTTGGCACTTATATTAGTTTGCTAGGGCTGCCATAACAAAGTGCTACCAAGTGGGTGGCTTAAATAGAAATTTATCTCCTTGGAGTCCTAGAAGCTCTAAGTCCAAGATCAAAGTGTCATCAAGGTTAATTTCTTCTGAAGCCCTCTCTCCTCAGCTTGTATATGACTGTATTTTCTCTGTGTCTTCATATGATCTTCCCTTGGTGTGTCTGTTCTAATCTTGTCTTTTATAAAATCAGCAGGATTGAGGCTCACTTGAATGGCCTCATTTAACCTTAATTACCTCTGAAGATTCTGTCTCCAAATATAGTCACATTCTGAGGTATTGGGGATTAGGAATTTAACATATGAGTTTTGGAGGGCACAATTCAGCCCATGACAGCACTATTATTTCTTAAAATATTACCTCTGCTTCATTATGTCATTTCTTTCTGGGATCCAGTTAGATGCATTAGGTATTATTTCATGTCCAGTAGGTCTCTTATGCTCTTTTGTCTTCATTCTTTTTGTTTTCTATGCTTCAGTCGGGGTATTTTCTCCTGACCTACTTCCAGTTTACTAATCTTCTCTTCTTCCATGTCTAATCTACCACTGAATATCTTTATTCAGGCTTTCATTTCATGTACTATATTTTTTAATTCAGAATTTCCAATTTTTTAAGCATATAATTCTCTGATGATTTTTCTCCATTTAATAATATAGTTTCTTGAATATATTAATCATAGTTATTTTAAAGTCCATTAATGACAATTCCAGGTTAGTCACCTCTCTCATTTTTAGAGCTCTTTCTGGTTATTATCCTTTCTTTTTGATCATTTTGTCCTGCCTCTTGACATATCATTATCTTTAAGCATAAATACAGTTTAATGAAAGTGGTAGAATTTTGTGAGTGATACTATCTTTCTTGCAGATATATATAAAGAATATATATAGATAGATCTATCTATCTATATAGATAGATAGATATTTATAAAGAATATATATATATATATATTCTTTTTTTTTTTGGCAGACATGTACAAAGGCAGATAGATGACCTCAATCCAAATAGAAACTGAAATGACTTTTAAAGTGAAAACCTGGGATATTTATATGATGTTTATCAATGCCCTCTTTCAAGGTCCCTGAATTCCAATTACTGTTTTTCTAGCTAGATGAAAAAGTCAAAAGTTCTATTTTGTTTATTCATCTTTTAGATATTTCTTTCTTCTTGCCTTAAAAAGCTTCAGATCACATTTAACAAATGCAGGAAGGGGATTATTCACATAAAAGGTAGAACTTATTTCCCTATGGTTTCTTTTTCTTTAGGATTTTGGCCACTTAAGTCAGGCAGCCTTTGCAGCCTTTGACTTAATCTTATATATTGAATCTTTGCTAGTGAAAATTATTGCTGAGGCTTAGAGACAGAATGGAGATAGGAATTTCAGGTGCAATGAGTTTGTTGAAATGTAATGTCAATATAAAATACCTTTTAAAGAAGTAGCATTACTTAATATAAATATTAATTTAATATAATATTAATATATTATTAATATAATATTAATATAAAAACCATGAGTTATCTGAAATATATTGTTGGAAGAGAAAAAAAAGTGGAATTTCGTACTGAAAGAGAAACATATTAGCAGTGAAAAATGAAATACTACTTCTGATTATATAAGGATATATAACATTATAATATATGTGGAAGCCTTTTACTTTTTAAGTTATATGTTTAATTTTAAAAATGTTATGCTACAAACAAATATCATAGTGGTACTTAGGAAATCCAAACTGTTAGTAATATTTAGAAATAGCTTTCTATTTCAGTATCTTTAAAGGTACTTATTAAGTAGGTATTCCCAATTTTGAAAATTTTTAAGTCGATAGGTTAAGTTATTCCCTATCTTATAGAGCATATGAGTGGTCAATATTAAATTCTGTCTTAGGTCTTTCTGTGTCCAGAGCACAAACTCTTAACTCTTATCAGAGATTCCCTTCTTAGGGAGCTTACACCTTGCTATGGCAGTGCATTCCATTATGGACTACTCTGATGGTAGAATGTTATTTATTACAGTATATTAAGCCCTGTTTCCTTGCTACCCTTACCTACTAATCCTGATTATGCTAACTGTGCTGTAAAATACTAAAGTTAAAGTAAGTTTTCTATATTTATAAATTTCAAGTTTATTGAATTTCTGACATTTTTGGCTGTGCAGTTTCCAGGCTCTGCATCTGTTTGACACTGTTTTATTGAAAAAATTGGCTGAAATCCTGAATATGATGTTAAAGAATATTTCTCAAAACTGAAAGTAAAATGAGTGGGTAGGTTTATGCATAATTATTGATAACACTTTATTTTTTTAAAATTTAGCTACATAGATACATTATGTCTAGAGTTTTACTTACATATTTTTAAATTTTAAAATATTTATTTTTAAATAATTTCAAACTTAGAAAACTTAAGAATATTATAAAGAGCTTTTTTACAGGAACCGTTTGAGGACAAATTGTTCACGTGGAGTTTTGTCACCCTCAAATTTAAATGTACTTTACATACACATTCTCATATATGTAAACACACACATACACATACACACACACACAGTATTTTCACTAATGTTTTATGACTTGCAGAAATCAGCATTATTAAGTACAGAAGCAAAAAATAATACAAACTGGGGTTCCTGGGTGGCTCAGTCAGTTAAGCGTCTACCTTCAGCTCAGGTCATGATTCCAGGGTCCTGGGATCCGGCCCCACATCAGGCTCACTGCTCACAGGAATCTGTCTCTCCCTATCTGCCTCTCCCCCAGCTCAGCTCTCTTTAGCTTTCTCTTTCTCAAATAAATAAATAAAACCTTTAAAAAAAATACAAACTATCAGTAGAAAATATTTCTTTTTGGTTTACTTTTTCTTTTTTAAAAGCCTAGCTTCTTGTTGTTGGAAAATGTATCATGTATTGTGATATGGATCTCATTGTTCAAACTGGTAAAGAAATTTCCTAAATATCCCTGATGTGGGAAGAAATTTCACACTTATTTCAAATCAATTTAATTAGCACTCATTAAGTGTGTATTAAGGAAGTGATATATTCACTTGTACTTCTGATTTTTGAAAATGACAAAACCCAAGAATTTAAAAGTGACTATGGCCTGATTCCATGCCATCTTTCCATTGCTCAAATAAAGTTTATTTTCAGGAGACTTCCCATAAAAACATTTCTATGATTCTGTCTACCACAGCACTTGTCCTGGTGAATGGCATTTGTTGCCTGTGACTGTCTTAAGGCATTTGTCCCATAGGGTCTTCCATGGTGAATTATAGTTGTATCTGTTTATTTGTGACCTAGAATGGAGTAATTAAAGTTAATACTAAGAATAGGCTTGACTGGGATAGGATTTATGTTTGCAGAATCCCTAAATCTTGTTCCTGAAACAATGTACAGTCCACTGTATAGTTAATGGGTTCACCAGCTAAGAAGAAGGAGAGTCTTATTTTTTAATTGATATTGGCCTCTTCATGATGGGCCGCACTGATCAATTACTTATGCTTCACATTTCCTAGCCTCAGTCGTTCACTGACTTTTAAGCCTTGGACCTGCTGATTGGTTTCTGGGTTACGCTGGCAAATGAGTGTGATATTACTTTCTAAGTTAGAGATATTTTGTTAGAAAAAATGAATCTTGAGTAATTGTTATTTTAGAAAATGATCTGAAGGTTGAAAAATGAGATAATCTAATTCAGAGGTCTAACAGACCTCCTCTGTGATGCTCTGTTCGATACATTGGATAATCCCCAGAGAAAAGTGACACCTGGCATACCAATTTCCCATTTTCAATTTTAGACCTCTAGGGCAGACAACAGAAAATTATATTAGTGCTACATTTGCTTAAATGTCTTCTTTCTTCACATAGTCCATGACTGATTACTTTAATCCTTGTGTACTGAGAAAGAACAAACAGAAGAATTGACATTTATCCATGTTTTTAAAAGTTATGAGCAACTCTTCCTTGGCTGGTAGTTGTGATGTCAGTGTGGCTTGAATTATAAGAAGACTCAGCACCCATTTTGAAATGGGAGGTGAAAGGTGCCTCTTCACTTTCAAATGTCTGATGGAAGAGGACTTCATTCTTGCACATAAAAATATTTGTACTTAGATGAAATGGTACAGAATATTATAGTTCTCAAGTGTTTAATTTCTTCTCACAGAAATTTCAGGAGAACTTAGGATGCATTTGGCAGGAGTTTTTGTAGTGCAATCAGGTTGCTATGGTAAATCTATTATTTTAGGCAAAAGAGGACTATGTTAGTAAAGTGCTAATCTCTTTTCTGTTTTATGTGAGCCTGTAATTACTATCTAGCTATTGAGCGTGTACTGCAAGTGTGGTTTTTACCATTTTTAAAAGTGAAAGAAAATAAGGTCAAAAAGAGTGTGCCTGCTGTGACCACACTGGCAGGTGCGTTTGATAATACAGTGCTCTTCTTGGTTAATCTCATTCTAGAGCAGGAAATACAGGTGTCTGTTTGTTTGTTTGTCTAGAGAAACGGAATAGGAAAGGAATGGATTTTATGTGAGTGATTGTGATTCAAGCCTCCCAACATGTTTTCTGTTGTA
>PISX010010332.1:0-23062 GCA_004024625.1 Mellivora capensis
AACAAGACAGAAGAAAGAGAAATTAAGGAGTTAATCCCATTTACAATTGCACCCAAAACTATAAGATACCTAGGAATAAACCTAACCAAAGAGGCTAAAAATCTATACTCAGAAAACTATAAAGTACTCATGAAAGAAATGGAGGAAGACACAAAGAAATGGAAAAATGTTCCATGCTCCTGGATTGGAAGAACAAATATTGTGAAAATGTCTCTGCTACCTAAAGCAATCTACACATTTAATGCAATCTCTATCAAAATCCCACCCTTTTTTTCAAAGAAATGGAACAAATAATCCTAAAATTTATATGGAACCAGAAAAGACCTCGAATAGCCAAAGGAATATTGAAAAAGAAAGCCAAAGTTGGTGGCATCACGATTCTGGACTTCAAGCTCTATTACAAAGCTGTCATCATCAAGACAGTATGGTACTGGCATAAAAACAGACACATAGATCAATGGAACAGAATAGAGAGCCCATAAATAGACCCTCAACTCTATGGTCAACTAATCTTCGATAAAGCAGGAAAGAATGTCCAATGGAAAAAAGACAGCCTCTTCAATAAATGGTGTTGGGAAAATTGGACAGCCACTTGCAGAAAAATGAAATTGGACCATTTCCTTACACCACATACTTCAACACCATAGAATAACGTTCCCATTTTAAAATTCTATGTGAATGGAATCACTTGGTAGGTATTATTTTTGTGTCTGACTTCTTTTGCCCAAGATGGCATCTATGAGATTCTTTCATGTTGCTTTATGGAGCTGCATTTCATTTATTGTCCTTACTCTATACTTTTTCATTGTATTCACCCTTTCTGTGATTGATGGTTTGTTTCCATTACCAATCTATTACAAACAATGGTGCTTTGAACATACTTGTATAATACTTTCTGTGAATGGAAGTAGGCAGTCCTGTTGAGTATATGCTAGGGAATGGAGTTGCTGGGTCCTCAGTTATGAGCTGGTTTTGTTTTAGTATATACTGACAAAGTGTTTTCTAAAGTGGCTATCTCAATGTATATTCTCACCAGAAAAGTATGAACACCCCGTTTGCCTCACATCCTTACTTAAGATTTGTAATTATAAAACTTTT
This sequence comes from Mellivora capensis, assembly GCA_004024625.1. Taxonomy (NCBI): domain Eukaryota; kingdom Metazoa; phylum Chordata; class Mammalia; order Carnivora; family Mustelidae; genus Mellivora; species Mellivora capensis. Next base: position 1,099 of record PISX010010332.1, read on the forward strand.
TTATTCATTTCAGTCATTATGGTGGTTTTAATTTGCATTTCCATGATGGCATATAAAGTTAAGCACATTTTCCTAAGTTTATTGGCCATTTGGATTTTTAAAAATGAAATGTCTGTTCAAAGTTTTTTGTATTGTTGGTGAGAATGCAAAGTGGTGCAGCTGCTATGGAAAATAGTATGAATGTTCCCCTAAAAATTGAAAATAGAACTGCCACATGGCCTAGCAATCCCACTGCTGTGTATTTACCAAAAATAATTGAAATTAAATATTAGCGCTCCTGTGTTCACCGCAGCACTATTAACAATGGCCCAAATGTGGAAACAACCTCCTTACTGTCCATCTACAGATACAATGGTATACTATTCAGCCTTTTAAAATAACAAAATTCTGTAATATTTGACAAAATGAATGAATTTTGAGGACACGGTGTTGAGGGAAATAAGTCAGTCACAGAAAGATAAATGCTGCACTACTCTGCCTTCATGAGGTAATCTATGATAGTCAAATTCACAGATTCAGAGGGGAATGGTGGTTGCCAGGGTTAAGGGAAAGGATAAAATGCGGAGTTACTCATCAGTGAGCATTGTTTCATTTAAGCAAGATGAGGAAACTCCGGAGATCTGCTGTAAAACATTGCACCTATACCGACAATGTTGTATTGTGTGCTTAAAAATTTAAGAGGGTAAATTTCATATGAAGTCTTCTTACCACAATAAAATAAAATTAAACAAACAAAAATGTCTGTTCAAGAATGGTGCCCATTTTTTCTACTGATTTCTCTTTTTTCTTATTTATTTATAAAGTCCTTTATTCATTCACAAAATTATTTTGATAGATATGTGCATGAGAAATATTTTCTCCCACATGAATTTGCTTTTCACACCCTTAGTCATAAGTTCAAATTAATCTTAATGTCTATATCAAATTCCATATCAAGTTTTCTCTTAAAATAAATACAAATTTCTGTTCTTGTTTCAGAAATCTTTGGGTACCTTAAGGTAATACAGATACTTTCAATCTTCTTTTTTTCTCAGAGTTTTATTGATTTTCTTACCTATTTAGATCTTCATATCATCCAGAATAGATTGTCATACACACTGCAAGAAACAGGGTAAGATTTATTATTTTTCCTCTCTGAATATCTAGTCAATCTTACACTTTTGCCAAAAAGACCATCCTTTTCCCACTGAATTATAGTGTTTCCTTTGTAAAAATTACAAGTTTACATCATGTGGAGGTCTATGTCTGGATTTTCTCTATACTTCAACTGATCAGAGACCTACCTTTATGCCAGTTCTGCATTGTTTTAATTATTATAGTGTCATGTATAACAGGCCTCAATATGATAGTCATCTAACCTGTTTATTATTCTTCAATAGTGTCATAGTTATTCCGTGTTCTTTGCATTTCTGTGGAAGCTTTAGATTTAGTTTTTTAATTTTTACAAAATGCATTAAATTCATTCTAAATGACTTCTATACACACACACACACACACACACACAACTCTACTGGTTGTTTTACTTGAAATATATTTAATCTATAGACCAGTTGGAGAAAAATTATATCTATAAAATATTGAATCTTCTATTCCAGGCATATGGAATATCTTTCCATGTCTAAGTTAACTTCACTGTGGTCTGCCTTCATATAGTAACCTGCATCCATTTGAAGGGTACAACTCGCTACATTTGACAGACCCATGAAGCCACCGTCACAATAGAGAAGCGTAAAATCCCTGTCTTTTTCTAAAGATCCTCACATCTCCTTGCAGTCCATTCCTGCCTCTACTTTCAGCCTCAGGAAATAACTGACTTCTTTCTCATCACTAAAAATTATTGTGAATTTGTCATGATTTTAAATAAATGGAATTACACCTTATGTACTCCTTTGTGCACAAATGCTTTTATTCAGGATAGTGGTTTTGAGATTCATCCAAGTTATAGGTATCAATAGTTAGTTCCCTTACTCCATTATATGCCATTATATGGATTATATGGATTTAACAATTTCTTTATCCATTCACCTGTTAATAAGAACCCTGGTTGTTTCCAGTTGGGGGATACCATAGACAAGTTATTATAAATGTTCATATGCAACTCTTTGAATGAACATATGTTCATTACTTTTAAGTAAATACCTAGAAGTAGAATCTCTGGGTTCCTTTTTCTTTTTCTTTTTTTTAATAAAGATTTTATTTATTTATTTGACAGACAGAGATCACAAGTAGGCAGAGAGGCAGGCAGAGAGAGAGAGAAGGGGAAGCAGGCTCCCCGCTGAGCAGAGAGCCCAATGCAGGGCTCGATCCCTGGACCCTGGGATCACGACCCGAGCCGAAGCAGAGGCTTTAACCCACTGAGCCACCCAGGCGCCCCTCTGGGTTCCTTTTTCAAGAAATCACTGAGTTTTCCCAAGTGGTTATATGCTTTATATCCCAGTAGGGTGCAAGAGTTCTTTCTTGGCTCAGAAGCCCTCTAATACCTTTAAATGAACACTTTTTATATTTGACCTGGCTTTCCTGTAATTTATTGGTTACTGTATAGCAATAGGCAATTTCACTTAATCTCCACAAAAATATACTGCTCTAGTTATTATTATTCTGTTTTTCACATTCGAGGAAACTCACATATATAAAAGTTGAGCTGAGTGCCTAAATTTTTACTGCTAGTCAGTGGTAGAATTGGGATTTGAATTCATATGTTACTATTAGGGTTTAGCATTTCCAATGACACCACATCATTTCTTAAAATACGGTCGTTATAAGAATGAAAGATCTAAGGGTTCAATTTTGAGGGAGCATTGTAATGTTACTTAATTTTCCACAATCTACTCTCAGAAAGGCAAAGTAGCATAGTATCTAAGAGAAGATGTTTCTGGGGTCGTAGCTTATTAGATACATATACTTGCATAATCCTTTAAGACTCATTTTACTTACATTTTAAATGGTTATAATGATGTGGCTTTTCTTACAGGGCTATTATGACAATTCAATGTCATTAATACAGGTAGATGCTTATTACAAAGGAATACCAATTACACAAAGGAAATACCAATAAGTATCACTGCCTCTAATATCCTAGTGCTAAGTAAGTAAACATATAAATAAATAAAAAGGACAATCAAACCAAACAACAGTAAAAATAAGGGGAAAAAAATCTCTTGAAGAACTACTTTATACAATGTTTAAGATTTTTATATTTACATTAATAACAAGGTATATAATTATAATCAGTTCAATTTTCCTTTATAAAATCTAAATTTTAGCATGCTCTCCCTGGAGAGTAAAAGCTATAACTGCTACATAAGCCTAGGTTAGCAATGGCCATATCTTATCAAATGGAAAGACTTAAATGCAAAATAAAGCCTCAGAGAAGAAAGCTGACCCAGGATAAATGCAGGACAAGATGTGATTGACATCGTAAGAGTACCTGAAACACACCTTACCTGAAATTTTTTTGGTAAGTTTTTGTTTCTGAAATAGTTTGAATTGGACTGCCGGTTGGGTTATACTCAGAAGAGAGTCATCAACACACAGATTCAGTATTTTCACTGTACCCTCAACTTCCCTTTCCGGAGCTCGTTTTCTTCATTTTGGTTCAGTTATACAGTCCTCCAGGGCTATCCCATTTTACTACAGATGTAGGAATCATCAATGATGAGTTATTAATAAAAAAAAAAATCAATGAAGAAAAAAAAAACTAAATTTACTCTGTGGTAGAATTTCAGAATTCTATTTCCCAGGAGTGATAACAAGTGTTGGGTATACCAACAAGTGTCATACAAATGTCACTTGGGTGTATCAACAAGTGTCATACAAATGCTCACTCGCTGTGCTGGCAGGTCAGGCCCCATTTTCATTCTATGACCATATGGCTTCTCAGGATTCCAGTAGTCTTTCCTAAAGTATTGTTCATTATTGTTCATTAGAACAATTTTGTTTAAGAAATATCTTAAACATACCCTTAAGGCATGTTCAGTGGGAAATTAGAAAGGGAAAGTTTCAACCCTGTTTGAGAGAGAAGCCATCGGTGACAGTAATAAAATCAACTGTTCTCCATTAGATAGGTGAGTTCCAACAGGTCAGTACTTATATTTTGTCTTTTCTATTTTATTTATTGATTCACTCTTTAAAAAATTTTATTTTTATTTTTTTATAAACATATAATGTATTATTAGCCCCAGGGGTACAGGTCTGTGAATCACCAGGTTTACACACTTCACAGCACTCACCATAGCACATACCCTCTCCAATGTCCATAACCCCACCACCCTTTCCCTACCCCCTCCCACAGGCCCCCCTCAGTTTGTTTTGTGACATTAAAAGTCTCTTATGGTTTGTCTCCCTCCCGATCCCATCTTGTTTCATTTATTTTCCAACCCCCAAGCCCCCCACGTTGCATCTCCACTTCCTCATATCAGGGAGATCATATGATAGTTGTCTTTCTCTGATTGACTTATTTTGCTAAGCATAATACCCTCTAGTTCCAGCCACGTCATTGCAAATGGAAATATTTCATTTCTTTTGATGGCTGCATAGTATTCCATTGTATATATATACCACCTCTTCTTTATCCATTCATCTGTTGATGGACATCTAGGTTATTTCCATAGTTTGGCTATTGTGGACATGGCTGCTATAAACATTTGGGTGCACATGCCCCTTCGGTCACTACATTTGTATCTTTAGGGTAAATACCCAGTAGTGCAATTGCTGGGTTATAAGGTAGCTCTATTTTCAACTTTTTGAGGAACATCCATGCTGTTTTCCAGAGTGGTTGCACCATCTTGCATTCCCACCAACCATGTAGGAGGGTTCCCCTTTCTCCACATCCTCGCCAGCTTCTGTCATTTCCTGACTTGTTAATTTTAGCCATTATTGATTCACTCTTAAAATCTAGAACAGTCATTAGAATGTACTGGCAATCAACAAATATTTGTTCAGGAAAAATTTTTTAATCTGAGTTCTTTCATCTACTGACTGTATTACATTGTCCTCACGTGGCAGAAGGAGAAAGGGAGCCCTCTCTTTTATAAGGACACTAATACCATTCATGTGGGCCCCACCCTCATGAGCTAATCATGCGTCAAAGGCCTCCAAATACCATTGGTTGGGGACTAGGCTTTAACACATGAATTTTGGGACACCTACATTCAGTCTGTGCCACATACTATACCGTGTAGCCACTCTTCACAGCATCAATCATGATTTCATTCTGGCATCTGAGTAGTGATTGGTATTTGTCACACACTAGACTACCTCCATGATGATAGAAGTCTTACCTGTTGTCGGTCACTACTTTATAATCAACAACTAACACAGTTCCTCATGTATAGCAGATGTCAAATAAGCATTCTTAAATGAGTGGTCTTAACACACCTCACCTCTGTATTCTTTCTTTGGAAGTGAGAACTGCACATTTCACAGTAAGACTTTTTATTCTAAAGGTAAATTTAGCCTCCAGGAATGGTTTAAGCTCCCCTATGACAATAAAATGCTGTGCGTCTTTGCCTAATTTCAGAGATATTAGGAAGAGTTTCCTAAAAAATCGTATCTTGCAAACGAGTTAATTATTTTTGTTTGGATTGTAGTGATTCTGTAATTGTAGATTAATTGGTTCCATCTGTTCTGTGATTTTCCAATTAACAGGTAATAGCTTTCGAAAGTCAGTTCATTTCTGACATGTGTAGGAATGTATTTAAGATGGTAATTCCCCACCCCCCTCATACTCTCTGTTGCTTTTCTTTTCTTTTTTTCTTTTCAAGTCCTGAGGCAAATGGCACATTCTTCCTCTGTTAGTCGAGGCCTTTCCAGGACAAATCTTCCTGAACAGGGTCATAAAGTTTTTTCTTTGCAGTTGGTTCTCTGGATTCATTTATTATTTGCTGCTGTTCCTAGTACTGATTAATGACAGTAATTTTTAAGGCTAGAGGTGTTTTATTATTTTTTTAATTTAAAAATTGACTGACTGTTTGATTAAGTTTCTTCCAACTGAGTTTTCATATTAATAGAGGTTCTTGACTGCAGAATACCCGCTGTAAGTGGATGTGGAAAGCAGGGAGTGAAGGGAGGGGAGCTTTCAAATTTATCTGAGCATAAATATTCAAATCCACCACTTCCTACTAGAAAATTGACCTTGAATGTCACGTTTCCTAGTTGCAGGTATTACGAAACATTTGAAGCCTTCGGACTATCTTCTCTCCACCCCTTCATAAATACCATCAAAGTGTAACAATTTTTAGAACCTTCTAGGTATAATTTATATGATTTTGCTAAACAACAGTGACAAACTGTGAGCTGTAATAGAGAAACTGGTCAAGTAGTCAAAACTTCCAGTTGGATCAGTGATTCTTCTGAAAAACAAAAATAATGTACTCTAAAAGAGTACAGACTGTGAAAGAATATTGCCTTATTCATTCATTCAACAAATACTTATAAACGTTTACTATATGCCAGAAACTATTCTAGGTGGTTGATGTACCTTAGTGAACAGATACCAGCCGTAGATATCTGAGAAGTCTGTTCCTTTATAAAACTTACATTTCACTGTAAGATAAACAATATAGGAAATAAGTAAGTCAGAGATATCTATCAGGCCATGATAAAGTAACAGAGACTGGATTTTTCTTTCTACTAAAAAACAAACAAACAAGCAAACAACAACAACAAAAAAACACAAAAATCCCCAGAAAGTCAGGCAGCAAAATATTTGAAGCAAGAGTTTTCACACATTGGAAAACAAGTAGCATAAAACTGTGATGCCTGAGAGAAAGTTAACAAGGTTAGTCCTATGTTTTGTTAAACCTAATGTATGGGAGTAGTTTCTAGGGCATGGTTTAGATCAGAAGAATTCAAAGAGACCAAGACAGGTTTCTGCACTGTGGTCACAGGGGGAGGAACATGTAGAGGACAAGATGGCTAGATCTGTGAGACAGAGGGTTGGAGATAACGAAGACCAAGAGGGAAGCCTGTAGAGTTTCCTTGGGTCCCCTCAGTCTTCAGCTGAGTACTAATTTGTATAAGCATCAGAAACTACCCAAGGCAGTGGGAGAATAACCAGAGAGCAGTAGAGCAAACAATTTCAAAAGCTAACATAGCTGAGTCGTTCATGTTTTTCTGGCTGAGTGGGAAGTCATTTGTAGCTCATGAGGCCAGGGGTAAAGACTTCAGATGGGAGATCTTTTCGCCAGATTCTCTGAAAATTGTAGACAACCTTAAATCAGATGTCACCACCAACAACCAGGAAGACAGGACCATCATGTCTGACCAGTCTTTCATGCTCAGAGATGTCCAGGTGTTCAGCTTGCATGATACCAGTCTTGCCAATATGGGACCGTTGCATGTGGCTTTGCAAGTTGAAACACGTTTTGAGCAGGAAGTTGCAGCTAAGAAAAGGGGAGGTCACTGTGAAAATTGTGAAGTTGGCTTCTTTGAGAAAGAGAACATGAGAGTAGTATCTATCAGAACTCTTGTGTTCCCTGGGTCTTAGGAGGAAGCAAACGCAGTGGCCTCACCAACAAAAGGCAGTGTATATAGGGAGGTGGGAGGAGTAGTGGTCAGTGCTAAGAAGACAGCCTGCAGAGTTTTTCAGACCTCCAGCTTAGCTCTGCAGGATAGTGCATATGTATATTTTAGACGTCACGAATAGCCTACAACATAAGTCTACTTTAGCATCTCAAGTTTATTTGGAAAGAGTAGAAGGAGTAACTTGATCACAGATCCGAACAGTCATGACAATAACCCAAATGTCACTAGTGATTGTAGAAGGAGTGCAAGGTATTTGTTTCTTTAACCCAGAGGCTCTGTCTAGAGGCCAATCCTCATGTGTCCCTGGATCTCATGTGGAAAACCTGTTCAACCAGCTCAGAGTGTCCATTTTGTTAGGCCCATCAAGGGAATGGTGGCCATCAAGGGAATGAAGGTTTGAGATCTATTCTTCTAGGTTGAATTTGGGCCTCCACTTTTATTTCTCCAAGGTAATGATGGATTTCCCAAGAAGAAGGGTCCTAGGATGTTTCTCTGTTTGTTATCTGAAATATTAGGGGCTTTTACACAAAGGAGAGATAAGATTTGACTTGCACGTTGTAGTTCATGGAGAACAGACAAGAGGGGTGTACCGTAAGGTTTCATCAGGAAAATATAACCCACATTATCTCACCTGACACCACCGCAAATGAGATCCAACCCCATCCAGTAAGTGTAGGGCTATCTAGATCAAGGAGACCACGGGGGTGGTCAGGCCCCAAATCCTAGCCAACTCCTCAATTCTTAACAGAGGCTTAGGAAAAGAGCCATCCTAGATGCAATGAGACATCTACAGCCTCTGAATTCAAATCCTGATTCTGCCATTTTCTGGTAGCCTCAGACAACTTACTGAATGTTTCTGGATCCTGATTTCCTCATTATAAATAAAACAACAATTGTCACAGAATTGTTAAAAATTAAATGAAACAATGTGAATAAATGCTTGTCCACAGAATCTTTTCCTATGGCTCACATTTGCCTCAAAGTAAAATCAGTATAAGCTCAGAAACCTCTCCTGACATTTCCTGATACAGGAGTACCTCCCCAAGCAGCTAAGATTATGAATTTACATATTAACCACAGATTGAAAAAGTGATGACTAGAAACCAAAACACTGATGTTTATATAAAGTCCAGGATTTTACTTCAAATGCATATCAGCTACCCCCCGCCCCCAAACAACTGAACAAGCAAAGTGTGAATTCCTTACTGATTTAAAGTTCTTTGCATTTATGGGCAAAGGTAGAGACCAACTGTTAATTGCACATCTGTGATTACTATGATCAATGTTAATTTACTATAAACCAGATTTGATTATTGATGTTTATCTAAAAACAACATATGCAAAGGGACTCCCTGTTTGAAAAAATCTCTATGGTCTTGGCAAAACAGGAATTAGGAACAGATTTCAAGATAAACAAAAACACTCTCCTGTATTGATTCACATATGAAACATAGAAACCCTATAAAAATGGAAGCTGCTTCAGTGCCTAGGTTGAAAAGAGACATGATTCAAAATATTTCCACTTCCTATATACACGTGGCACATCTCCAGTGAACAACAGTTTCATGGATGTATTCGTATCTCTAAACACATCAAACTGTATATATTAAAAATGTACAGTTTTTTATGTCAATCATACCACAAAAATAAAATGGTTTTTCAAGAAAAACAATAAAAGGCAAGGAAATTGGAGACATTCTTCTAAGAAAGCCAGGTAGAAGATGCTTTGAATTTTTCTTCTGAAATGATCTCAAATTTATTCTCAAGCATCCTTAATCTGCCTAGAATTCCAAATGATCTTAGCCACCTCTACGGGGTGGCGGGGGGTGGGGAACGGAAAAGTCTGATTCCTTAATAGAGTTAATGTTATGTTGGATCTCTTGCTTGCTTAGTTCAAGTCAGCAATGTGGTTGAAACTGGGAAACCACAGGCAAGGACTAATTGGGGCCTATCAAAGCATTTCTAAAGTCAAGAAATGGTCACTTTGTCCCTTTTTGGGAAGACTGAGGCTATCCCAAGACCACCAGTTAATCAGAGAGTAGAGGAAGCTTATTAATTTCATTTCTGGTTTCTTTCCCATCAGACTGTTCTTCTCATTAATACTTGCTCCTTGGTGTCAAATCTCAAAGGTCAGAAGAGAAGGGAATGAGTAACCATCATCTGGCTGACATTTGCACCATAGGAAACCAGCAAGTGGGGATGGAGAACTAAGGTGCTCCTGAAACCACAGAAGCCATCCATATTCATGGATAGCATCAAGCTGTAAATTCCAGATGGTCAGACCTACAAGACATCAAAGTCCATTCAGGGAAAGAAGTTCAGATTTCGCTTAAAATGGTAAAACTGCTGCCTGAAATATGACTTTTCAATTTAAGATATATTGTGGTCTTTATGTTTTTCATATTTTGGATAGAAAAGTTCTGTGGAAACTATTGTCTAGATTCCATTACTGATTTAAGTTGATCATGTTTAATTTTTCTTCTTTAAATCAATGAGTTCATTGATTTAATGGCATTAATACAGCTAAGTCAGGTTGCCTGAGAAGTTGGCATATTCATCTCCCTAACTTAGATAAGGTCCATCAGAAAACATGCTTGTACCTCCTAACTACAGCCAGATTGCCTGACTATTAGCCCAATTAATATGAGTTTCTATGCTGTTTGAAGGGGGAAAAAATCACTAAATTATTTGTGATGCTCTTAACAGAAATAATATTTTGCTTTTTTAAGAGGTGCTGTTTTTGACATTTACCCCCATTTAGAAAGAATCATCCACGATTTTTTTTTCTTTTCTTTATTCAGAATTAGGTGGTCTTCGATAAGGTGTAGGTGTGTCATAAAACAGGTTTTAAAAGTCATGTTAAAGAATCATTAGATAATTTGTGAAACTATAAAAGGGTAGCAATTAAGGAAAATTTAAGCATATATCATATCCAAATAAAACCAGAATACATAAAAGAATTAAATTGATCAAATAATAGAAAACACAATCCAAAAGGAAGAATATTTTTCATATCTGGGAGAAATAATTCTAAAATTACAAATTGTACAAAGATGGGTATGTTTGACTATATAAATATACACATAATTAAAATATAACAATATCCATAAAATTAATGAATTGAAAGACTTAAATATTCAGGCAGTGCAAGATCTTTACCAATATATTTTGAACAAACAACAGCATCTGTGGGAGTACAACTATACAGAACTTGTACTTTTTAAATTACACATTTGTAGATTTCAATTATTTATAATAAAAATATAACTTTGTAATTAAAAAATAAAATTATTTTAGTCAGACAATCCAAGAATGTAATTTGGTACCCAAAATAAGGATGGGTATTTAAAGTTGTGATTCTCTTTTTCTTATGAAATAATATCATTGAACTCTTTTCGACCTCTTAAAAGCTCCAGTTTTGCCTTGAGGTTTGAGTGGTAACTGGGAAAGACTCATAATTTATTTGCCATTTCCATTCATTTAATGACAGTGGAATATGGCTTAGATACTTAACGAGAGAATTCTTGTACAAATATGGTGGATATTTGAAGACAAGCAGAATGTGGCATCAACTAAAAACCACACACTTTTAACAGCATTTAAATCATGTTTTAGACCAAGTCCAGTAAAAACATTTACATGAAACATTAAAAAAGCCAACACTTCAAAACCAGGGAATTTGCTTTTCATTCCTTCACTGGAGTAGTTATGGATACTTGAGATTTCAAGGAGTCTATGAAAAATATTCTTTATCTACATTTGAATATTAATGAAGGCAGATGGTATTTTAGAAAAGAAAGAAAAAATTGTACACTGAGTGATTTTCACTTCAATATTGCTTTTGTCCGGAAATGTAAGCTTGTATTTCTGTTCTTTAAGACCAAGTGCTCTTGTATTTTGTGGTTGTATTTTTTAATCCAAAGTGCATGCTGAACATTTTTGTAAAATCCAGTCATTTCTTTGCAGTTAAAGCACTGGATTCAATACAACTCAGGTAGCTTTTTTTGTTTTTTTTTTAAGTGCCCACTACCAAATAGAATCTCTGCAAGAATCTGTGCTTATAGAAATGGTTAAGACAGAGCTCCTGACTTCATGGATTTAATTCCCATCTTGGTAGCTAGGAAGTCACTATAAAGAATTCTTCAAAGCCATCTTTTGTGATCTAATCCAAGATACTATTAAAAACACACTCTTCAGGGTCGCTACTATAAGCGTCACTTTTTTCTTCAGAGCATAGATGTGAAGGGCTGGGTGGAAACTTAACATTGATAATAAAACCACAATGATAATAATATTTATGAAACACAGGAACTGTGCTAAAGAACTTAAGGCATAAATTATTCCATTTTATAAATAATCCTGTCAGAGATGCTGTATGTGCCCTCATTTGACAGAAGAAGAAATGGAGGCACAGACATGTTAACTAACAAATAGGGACTTTAGCCAAGAGCCATCAGACTCCAAAGACATGATAGGGTCGCTCATTTAGTTTCTTGCCAAGGCTGGTAGTACATCATGGTTAAAAGGACAATTTGGGAGTTTAATCATAGTTTGTCCAAATCCCTAACTGTCCTGTGAAATCTGCATGACTCTGGGCCAAATCATCTGATTTCTCTGAGCCTTGTTTCCTCCTATATAAAACGAATACACTAACATCTAGTTAAGGGAGACCAAGGGATGTAAAGGAAATGCTCTATGTCAAATACTCAGCATAGTGCCCACACAATTTTAAACACAATACATGTGGCAGTGGTAATTATTATTTTAAATATAATTGTATAGATACCCAAAATGAGTCACAGAAAAAGAAACTTACTTGTCCACAGTTAGGTAGTTTCAGACCCAGAGCCCAAGACTCTTAAAAGGCAGGTGTGGCTCATCTCTCGAGGTAGTTATAATTTCCATGTGACTCACAGCAAAAACATCATATACCTGTAAACATATATAAAACTCCTTTATTTCCCTGTCAGGTGGTTTCAAATATTCATATTCTTAAGGCTGATATCTGACAAAATCTATACATGTCAGTGTCTGACCAAGATAATGATCCAGGGTTCCATCTGCTCGGGTGGGGTCTATGAAATAAGTCAGACCCCCTATTCATGAATGATCATTCTGCCACCACTGGATACCTCTGGTCCCAATTACAAGTCCATCCTTCTATTAGGTTTTTATACTAGTCACTTCCTGCCTGCTGTCATATTTTAAACTGGCTTCCTTTCAGGGAAAGTAGCTTGTAGGATTGAGGTGCCGGCCCATGGAATTTCATTGCCAGGGGAGGAGATGTCTGAGTCCTGGTTGAAACTAGTGCTGAAATTTTGCTCACTTTGGAAGCAAAGGTCTTAAAGATAGAGTATACCAAGTCATCATCATCACTAAAATAATAACAAAGCTGTGACTGAATGAGTGAGCGCATTTGTTCGTAAAAACCTAATCTAGAAGAATTTTTAGAATTAAAAAGTTTTAGAAAATTCAGTGTACTTTTAAAAATTTTCCTTTCGTGAACTGGGAGTGGTAAAGCCATAGACACATTTCCTGTAGTTAGACAAATTTAGTTTCAGGTCTTAGTCTCACCATTTACCACCTGGATGACCCTGTCCCCTAAGCACAGTACATAAATATTTATAGTCTGTTTACTAAAGAAACTGTGTCTCATAGAAGATAGGTGTTGATATATTTATATCTTCTATAAAATATATCTATATATCTTATAAGTTTAGGTGAGGTGATGTCAGGAGGTTGCCCTTATATACTAAAAAACTCTAAAAATGTGGAAATATAGTAGGTATGGTAGAAATATCACAGGATTTGAAATCCGAAGAGGAATTCTGAGTCCATCAGGAATGAGTTAGGTGGCCTTGGACATAATCTCCCTCAATTTGTTTCATTATCTTTAAAGCTCATTAAAGGATATTTTAAACAAAGTGATACATAGAAATCCTCTTAGAGCCTTTCTGAAAGGAAATATTCAATACATTTAGAAGCTACAGTTGTTTTTAAAGTAAACAAAGTTGGGAAGTAGTTGCTTCAAATCCTTGTTCTTGGCACTGAGCTATCAAGTGAGGCTGCATGGCTGGGATTACAAGAAGTGACAGCAATCTGGACTAGGTCTTCCCCTGGTCAGATTCATCTCTTCTTTGTAACAGAAAGTGAGCTCAGAAGAACATTTTCTATACTTGGTCCTAGTGCAAATCCTTTAGAACAAGGCTTTGCCTCCATCTACTGAAATTTCTAAATCATTTCATTACATGTTGCTAAAAATTTCTCCCCTCTGCTCCAATAATGGACAGAGATTAAATTTGGCTGTGCTTCTGGAATTATTCTATTTTCAAATGTAAATGAAAATGCCATTTGCTGTCAATTTTGATGTCATTTAGATGGAAACTCTCTCTCTCCAAGGTATGGCAGCTGCTTGGATACTTGATGAACCATTTAACAAGGAAAACCAAGTAGAGAGAATAAATGTTCTTTCATTTCCAATCTTAAAATATGTGTAAATAATCATTTTCATTACAATGTTCATTTGTGTTGTCTTTCATCACTTATTTTGGTTAATGTTTATTAATATCAACAAAATAAACATAATGATGAATATTTAGAAAAATACTTATGATATAAGTCATTACGATGAAACCATTTTACAGATGGAGAAATAAAATTTCTGGGTGTTTGCACCTATTATTTTTTGATTACCAAATGAATCTAGAAACCAATGAGAAATCATAGAGACTTTACTACAGGAATTTAAATTCTAAATCCTTAGTTCTCAAAATTTGATATGCCTCAAAATCACCTGAGGGGCTTGTTAAAACATAGATTCCTGGGTCCCATGCCCAGTTTCTGATTCAGCAGATTTGGGATGGGGCCTTAAAATTTGTATTTCTAGAAGATTCCCAGGTGTTGTTGATGTTGCTGCTCAGGGGAATCTCACAATGAAAACAATTATTCTAAATCATCCTGTTAAGCATATTAAAGCATTTAAGCATATTTAAGCATTTTAAAATAATATGAGCTAGGAAAAGGAGAACTATACATTGAAAAATTTCTCTGAATCACTTTGTTTTCACAGTAATAGGTATTTTTGTCTTGTCTTTGGAGGTGTGCAAAATAAGGGTTCAGATGCATTCAACAACTTTCTCAAAGCTTTCTCAAAGGAAAGGATAAAACTGGAATTCAAAAAGAGGCCAATGGGACTCTAAAACTGGGTTACAAAATTCAAATATTTTCTAAAAGCATTTAATATACCCAAAATAAGCCATTTTAATGATAGATTGTTACTAATACTCAGCCTAAGGTTCAGGTAGACAAGAGGGAGCCGTTGAGATTATGGTGAACTTGAGGGCAAATCTCTATAACTCAGAACCTGTCAGTGTTATTATGGGGACTGTCATAGACTGAATTGTGTCCTCCCTGATTTCATATGTTGAAGTCCTGACCCTTAGCATGATAAGATGTAACTGTATTTTGAGTAAGGACATCTAAAGAGGTAATTAAAATAATTAAGGTGGGCCCTAATGCAATATAGCTGATATAATATAATAATATACACAACATGTAATATATAATATAAGGAGATTGGGACACAGACACAGTTGGAAAGATGACCATGTGAGAACATAGTAAGAAAGTGGCCATTGGCAGACCAAGGAGAGGCCTCAGAAGAAACCAAGCCTGCTAACACCTTGATCTAGGACTTCTACCCTCCAGAACTGTGAAAAAAAGAAATTTCTGTTGTTGAAGTAACCCAGTCTGTGGTATCTTGTTATGGCAGCCCTAGCAAACTAATACAGGACCTATCATGTATTTTCTTACTACATCTTCAGATTGTTCCAGAGAAGTCAGAAACCTGGATTTTGAACAAAATCTGATTTCTAAATCTTGGCAACTATTCAAATTTATTAAAAACACAAGATAAAACTCTACAGATAAAATAAATCAGAGTTAATTTACACTGCATATATGAAGATCTTAGCACATAATGATTATTTAACAAATGTTACTATTCCTTTCAGGAAATAGTAAAATTCTGTGGTATTGTTAGAAATATCATCATTTATATTGGAGAGCTCCCCTAGAGGTCTGGGAATAGAAACCACTTGCACTTGCTTTGTTATCTTCCTTTCCTGTCCATTCAATTTGAAGCTGATACTAAAAGACACTCAAGAGAGTTGAGATTGAGGAAAGGAGTCTATTTCTGCAAATTTCTGAGAAACAAAGAAAAGCACCAAAAAGAAAGTGAATTTTTGGCAGAGCAATTTTGTTTTCTATCAAAGAGCTCCAACATGGAGGCAATGGCTGGGCTGAGTGGTTTTACTTTTCCTTGAGATCTCTGTGAACTCTTATCAGAAAGATCTGATTGGACAAGACCAAGATCCTCATTATCGATCTTTCAAAACATAGGGAGAATGATGCTAAAGGTGAGTGGGAGAGATTCTCATTTCCTTCTGACTAAAGGATGAGTTCAAAAGATGATGTGGGGGATATGCTAAAGGTAGCATGCAGGAGTCTCAAGACAAGTTCAGTGGGTTTGAAGTCTTTGAGTCCTTGAACAGGAAAAAAAAAAAAAGCACCAGTTAAAAAAGTCACTGAACATCAGAGGCTCTGCTCCTGACTGCCACACTGTATTCATAAAGACTGAGTTTCCCAGCTGATTGGGTTCACTGTAACCTTGGAGAAGGGAAAAGATGCTATTTCCTCCTGCAATGAAATATCATTAGAGTAGCTCTCACATTTTTTTACCACAACATCCCCCAAAATATTTTTACATCATTATTCCATACACATATACACATGTATATAACTAAAGCACAAGTATTTCATGAAACAAACATCTCATGAAACATTGCTATGCATGATCTCCTATAGTATTTGCTATTTTATTTCATTTTTCAAAAACATTGGTCACAATCACTAAATGCTCCCCTAAATAGGTTGTAACCCATAATTTAAAATTTAATTTTTAAAATTTAAAATTTAAAATTTAAAAATTTAAGATATGGAAAACCTGCTCTAAAAAGCTTAAGGTACTGAAAGGATCTAAGAAGAGGGCACAGTCTGATAACTCACTTCTATCTGTGCAAATCCCCAGAAGTTATTCTTAAATTAGTGCAAGTGACAGACTAAATGATAAGATTCATGAATTAGTTGAGAGCATACCAAATTCCAGGTGCTGTTCTAGGTGGTTACAGAAATGAATATAAAGTATAAATAAATAAGTAAGTCCCTCCATCATGGGCCTTATTTCCGGTAAGAAAGCTGTTAATAACAAATAAGTCTATAATATAATGATAGGTCATAATAAATACTCTGAAGAAAAATACAGCCTCATGAGACAATAGAGAATTACTGGTAGGGGCATGTTTTTAGATAGGGTGGTCATAATAGAGCTTCCAAAGGAGATAACTTTTGAGAAGAGACCTGAATTAAGCAAGGGAAAGAGGTAAGAGGGCTATGAAGAATTATCTAGTAAACAATGTTGAAGGCAGGAGGAACAACAATGCAAAATCTTTGAGGCAAGAATGAACTTGGTGTGCCTGGATGTACAACAAGAAGGCCAATGGTCTAAAGCAGTAGGAGATGAAATTAGAGACACATGCAGAAGCCAGATGATACAGAACATATCAAGCATACTTATATATCTATAAGTATATTTATTTTATATAAATATACTTATATATTTAATTTTCAGAACAGTAATGGAAAGTCATTGTAGGATTTTGAAGAGAGAAGTGGCATGAACTATCATAGCTTTTAAATGTTCACTTTGGCTACTTTGAGGATAATTAACTGTAGCAGGAAAACAAAAGACAGGGAGGCCAGTTCAGAGCCTTCATATCATTATCGGTGAGAGATGAAGATAGCTTCTTTTTCAAGGCAGAAAAAAATAGATTCAGAATATATTTTCAAGAAAAAGTTGACAGAATTTTCAGAGTGATGATATGGTTAGGGAATGAGAATAATTAAACATGACATCAAGGTTCTTGGCCCAAGTAACTCAAGTACATGGTAGTGATTATCAATAAAATGAGAAACACTGAGAATGGAAAAAAAATATGGGGTGGAAATAAAGTGTTCTTTTTTGGAAATGCTATATTTGAGAGATCCATTATACTTGCAAGGGGCTAGGGAGTGGGCAGTTGCGTATAGAAGCTTGAAACTGGAGAAAGAGGACACAGCTAGAGTTATATATTCAGCATATGGATGATATTCAAAACCATAAAATTAGATAAGGTTGCCTCAGGGACTAATAATGATAAAGGAAAGATGAGCTCCAAGACTAGGTCCAGACATCTAACAATTATCATTGAGGAAAAGAAAGTGAGGGTAGCTAAGGAAAGGGAGAAGAAAGTGTGCATAAAGTAGAAAGAAAATCAAGAGAATTTTGTGTCCCTGAAGCCAAATAAAGAAAATATATCGGGACGCCTGGGTGGCTCAGTTGGTTAAGCAGCTGCCTTCGGCTCAGGTCATGATCCCAGTGTCCTGGGATCGAGTCCCACATCGGGCTCCTAGCTCAGCAGGGAGCCTGCTTCTCCCTCTGCCTCTGCCTGCCACTCTGTCTGTCTGTGCTCGCTCTCTCTCTCTCTCTCCCTCTCTCTCTGACAAATAAATAAATAAAAAAAAATATTTCAAGGACATTCACTGTGCAAAATGCTATTAAAAGATCAACAGAGACTAAGACTTGATCTTTGAGTTTGGCAAGATGGAGGTTTCTTGTGACAGTATAATTTCAGTGAAGTTTTGGGGAAAAAAGCCTACAGATGGCAAGTTCATGAGAAAATGTGAGGTGAAGAAAAGAAGACAGTTAGCATTGGCTATACTTCTGAGCAGTTTTGCTATAAAATGCAGAAGATAAACACTCAGATACTCGCAGATGGTTCATGGACAATGTTTCTAGGCACTTTGTTTTGCTCTACTTTTGATAAAACATATGGTAGGCTTGTGTTCTGAAGGACAAAATGCAGTAGAAAAGGATAAAATGATGGTACAGGAAAGGGGACAATTAATTTCAGAAGCAAAGTTTTTCCATAGGTGACAATATAAGATCCAATGATCAAGTGTAGGAATATCCTTGATAAAAAATGTAGAGTTCATTCATTGTAACAGGAAGGAAGAAAAAAATGCATTGGAAGTAAGTCGAGCAGATAGAGTCAATTATCATATGGTTTCACTTACTTGTGGAGCATAAGGAATAACATGGAGGACATTGGGAAAGGGAGAGGAGAAACGAGTTGGGGGAAATCGGAGGGGGAGACAAACCATGAGAGACTGTGGACTTTGAGAAAAAAACTGAGGGTTTTGGAGGGGAAGGAGGTGGAGGGTTGGGTGAGTCTGGTGGTGGGTATTATGGAGGGCAGTTTGCGTGGAGCACTGGGTGTTGTACATAAACAATGAATTTTGGACATTGAAACATTGAAAAAAGTAAAATATAATTTAAAAATGCATTGGTACAAGTGCAGGATCATTAATAGATTTGGGGTTTGGAAGATAAAATAGTTCACTTATGATTGTCTCCATTTTCTCAGGGAAATAAGAGGTAAGACAATCAGCCAACCATGGGAAAAAAGTAAGAAGGTAAACTGGTAGGATTTCCAGGAAGTACTGAGATCTCTCAACTGCATGGCATTGTTATGTGTTTTTCCCCAATTATGTTTTGTGATAGGAGAAGAATTGGTAGAAAGTTAGATTTTTCCAGAGAATAAGATGAAGGAGAGGAAGGGAAGGAAGACAAAGAGGCTGAACTGTGGGAGTTGAGTTGTGTGTATAAAGGTTGATTTTCAGGATGGATGACAGAATATTAACTGTGGAATGAGAGAGCTGAGGACCTGATGGAGTTCATGGTAACTAACTTTAAGTGGTAAGGTCAATGAATTAGAGTAAAGATGGCATTGCATAATTACTGGACTGCGGGCTTGGAAGTTGGAAGCTTTATCATAAATGTTCATGCTTGAAACCAAGATTTTGGAGGTGGGATACCTATAGATAGTGATAAAGTCTAGTCTATATTTACTGGAAAATTAGCTACTGGAAATTTACTGGAAAATTTACTGGAAAATTAGCTACTGGAAATTTACTGGAAAATTTCTCCCAGCATGGGAGAAAATAGAGTTTGAATTGAGGCAATAAAAAATGGGGATGCTAAATTGCTGGATGGATCATCTCTATAGATGTTCAAGCATCAAGAAGGATAGTGACCAAGTGCTAAAGCTTTCAGTGATTAAAGAATGAAGTCTATAAATTATTTCACAAAAGAGGACTACTAGATGGTATAATCTCATGGTATGTACTCCAGAAGAGCTGCATTTTCCTCTGGAAGGAGGAAACCTTTCTTAATAAAGAATTGTGAAACAACGATGCCTACCCCAAATCTGGATCTAGACCAAATAAATAGAGTTTGATATCATCGATCATCATCATCATTGGTGGTAGTGTTGTTACTGGTAATAATACTGCACATGCACATCTCAGTTTCCTTATCTGTTAAATAAGGTTCTCCAGAGTTCCTTTTAGGTAAAAATATACTAAATCTTTATGAAACCATGATTCAACCTAAAAAAGCAGCACATATATTTAGCAGAGCTCTGGACATCAAGATGAGTGCATGGGTACCCAGAAAGAAAAGAGGCCCTTTCTCTAATATATTCTCTCTCAAGTCTCTACCTCGGATAGTGCGTGACAAGTAGCAGGAACTCAGTAGTACTTCTGGAAGGAAGAACAGAAGATTGAGAATCAAGAAGGAAGGAAGGAGGTAAGGTTGCAGATGAGGGATCCATGACTACTCTGTCATTTCTTTGCTTCAGCTCTAGGAGTACACTTCCCCGTTGCATCAAGTGAGGATTCCATTGAGGTCAAGGCAGGGAGCTCTCATATCAAGCAATGAGGCACAGTTTTTATAAGAAAATGAAATTAACTCCCCTGGTCTTAGGAAGTCCAAAGCTCTACTTTTAACTTTTTTTTTAAGTTTTTATTTATTTGTTTGACAGAGAGAGAGATCACAAGTAGGCAGAGAGGCAGACAGAGAGAGGGGGAAGCAGGCTCCCTGGTGAGCAGAGAGCCCAATGCCAGGCTTGATCCCAGGACCCTGAGATCATGACCTGAGCTGATGGCAGAGGCTTAACCCACTGAGCCACCCAGGCGCCCCTCTACTTTTAACTTTTTGAGGAACTTCCATACTCGTTTTTTTTTTAAATGACTGATCTTATTTATTTGTCACTCTTAGAAAATCTCATTTTTGACTGGACTCAGACTTAGAGGTAGAAGCTCTGAGAAGACAGCCTCTGTCTCTTGGCAATCTGTTCCTCGTGTTTTTTTTTTTTTTTTTTTTTGTTGTTGTTGTTGTTGTTGTTTGGCCTCCTTCATTCTCTTGGCCAAAAGTTTGGCATATTCTGCAGCCTCTTCCTTATTTTTCTTAGTGCACTGTTTCTTCAAAGCAATACGCCAACGTTTGTGTTGGAGGACACATGGAGTAACAAGACGCTGTATCTTCGGCGCTTTGGTTCTAGGGTTCTTACCTTCTTTGTTTAAGGGCTTTCTCACAACATACTGGTGAACATCATCTTCTTTAGAGAGATTGAAGAGTTTGCGGATTCTGCTGGCTCTTTTGGGTCCCAGACGTTGAGGCACAGTTGTATCAGTGAGTCCAGGAATATCCTTCTCCCCTTTCTTTACAATGACCAAGTTGAGAACACTGAGATTGGCATCCACAATGCAACCCCGAACAGATTTGCGCTTTCTCTCTCCCGTCCTCCTTGGTCTGTAGCAGGAATGCCCCTTACTCAGCAGCAGGTGGACACGGCCATGGGTCAACACACCCAGCTTCATGGGGAAGCCTTGTTTGTCATTGCCACTGTCCGAATTGACAATGTCAGTGGCAATGCCACTGACATTGCCATTGTCCGAATCATTGCCACTGATTCGGACCACATAACCCTTCCATTCTTCACCGAGGGCGTATGAGTATGCAAGTTTTTGAGTTTTCCAAAGAGGCTGTACCAACTTGCATTCCCACCAACAGTGTAAGAGGGTCCCCCTTTCTCCACATCCTCTCCAACATTCATTGTTTCCTGACTTGTTAATTTTGCCATTCTAATTGGTATAAAGTGGTATCTCAATGTGTTTTTTTTTTAATTTTTTTAATTTTTTATAAATATATAATGTATTTTTATCCCCAGGGGTACATGTCTGTGAATCGCCAGGTTTACACACTTCACAGCACTAACCATAGCACATACCCTCCCCAATGTCCATTACCCTACCCCCCTCTCCCGATCCCCCTCCCCACAGCAACCCTCAGTTTGTTTTGTGAGATTAAGAGTCACTTATGGTTTGTCTCCCTCCTGATCCCATCTTGTTTCTTTTCTTCTTTTCCTACCCCCCCCCAACCACCCTTGTTGCATCTCCACTTCCTCATATCAGGGAGATCATATGATGGTTGTCTTTCTCC
>PISX010010332.1:23162-70996 GCA_004024625.1 Mellivora capensis
CTTTTGATGGCTGCATAGTATTCCATTGTGTATATATACCACCTCTTCTTTATCCATTCATCTGTTGATGGACATCTAGGTTCTTTCCATAGTTTGGCTATTGTAGACATTGCTGCTATAAACATTCGGGTGCACGTGCCCCTTCGGATCACTACATTTGTATCTTTAGGGTAAATACCCAGTAGTGCAATTGCTGGGTCATAGGGTAGTTCTATTTTCAACTTTTTGAGGAATCTCCATGCTGTTTCCCAGAGCGGTTGCACCAGCTTGCATTCCCACCAAGTGTAGGAGGGTTCCCCTTTCTCCGCATCCTCGCCAGCATCTGTCATTTCCTGACTTGTTAATTTTAGCCATTCTGACTGGTGTGAGGTGATATCTCATTGTGGTTTTGATTTGTATTACCCTGATGCCGAGTGATGTGGAGCACTTTTTCATGTGTCTGTTGGCCATCTGGATGTCTTCTTTGCAGAAATGTCTGTTCATATCCTCTGTCCATTTCTTGATTGGGTTATTTGTTCTTTGGGTGTTGAGTTTGATAAGTTCTTTATAGGTTTTGGACACTAGCCCTTTATCTGATATGTCATTTGCAAATATCTTCTCCCATTCTGTCAGTTGTCTTTTGGTTTTGTTAACTGTTTCCTTTGCTGTGCAAAAGCTTTTGATCTTGATGAAGTCCCAATAGTTCATTTTTGCCCTTGCTTCTCTTGCCTTTGGCATCGTTCCTAAAAAGAAGTTGCTACGGCTGAGGTCGAAGAGGTTGCTGCCTGTGTTCTCCTCAAGGATTTTGATGGATTCCTTTGGCACATTGAGGTCCCTCATCCATTTTGAGTCTATTTTTATGTGTGGTGTAAGGAAATGGTCCAATTTCATTTTTCTGCAAGTGGCTGTCCAATTTTCCCAACACCATTTATTGAAGAGGCTGTCTTTTTTCCATTGGACATTCTTTCCTGCTTTATCAAAGATTAGTTGACCATAGAGTTGAGGGTCTATTTCTGGGCTCTTGATGGCTAATAGAGCTACCCTATAACCCAGCAATTGCACTACTAGGTGTTGACCTCAAAGATACAGATGTAGTGAAAAGAAGGGGCATATGCACCCCAATGTTTATAGAAGCAATGTCCACAATAGCCAAAGTATGGAAGGAGATGAGATGCCCTTCAAATGATGAATGGATAAAGAAGACGTGGTTCATATATACAATGGAATATACTCAGCAATTGGAAAGGGTGAACACCCATCATTTGAATCCACATGGATGGAACTGCAGGGGATTATGCTAAGTGAAATAAGTCAAGCAGAGAAAGACAATTATCATATGGTTTCATTCACATGTGGAACATAAGGAATAGCATGGAAGACATTGGGGAAGGAAGGGAAAACCAAAGGGGGGAAATCGGAGGGGGAGAAAAACCATGAGAGACTATGGACTTTGGAAACAATCTGAGAGTTTCAGAGGGGAGGGAGGTGGGGGGATGGGTTAGTCTGGTGATGGGTATTAAGGAGGGCAAATGTTGTAATTAGCACTGGGTGTTATACGCAAATAATGAATCATGGAACACCACATCAAAACCTAATGATGTTCTATATGGTGACAAATGAAAGAAAGAAAGAAAGAAAGAAAGAAAGAAAGAAAGAAAGAAAGAAAGAAAGAAAGAAAGAAAGAAAGACCAAAGTTCTATAATGGCTGTGTTAGTTTCTTCTAGTTCCACAGGGAAGGGAATTATGATCCTGACTTAGAGTGAGAGTCAACTTCTTTTTTTAAATTAAATTTAATTTTTTTTTGAGAGTCAACTTCTTATTTAGCCATGGCCATTCTCAGAGCTTTATCTACTTCAAATCTAGTTATTTTAAAGCTATTCTTGTAAAGCTTGTCCTCCTCGGTGTAGGCTTCTGTACTTTGGAGAGAAGCACTGCTCCATTCTACTCATGTAATAGGCAACTGAAATGAAGAAGCAATACCAGTACATCTACTTACAAAACTACAGGGAGGGGGCATTGGAACAGGATCTAGGAGTTATGAGAGGGTGCTCCTCAACCTTATGCTAAATGTGATTACAAATTAACCGTGCTATCAGTTGAACAGTGGCAACATTCTTTGAATCCCTTCGTGAAAATGATGCATTTAAAGAAACAGCATATGAGTTAATGCAGATAGGAAAGAGGACTGACTGATTTGATCCTAACAGATCATTGGCCCCGCAGGTATAGCTATTAAAGGATTAGATATTAATCTGTGCTAATGGCTTGCCAAGATTAAAACCCTCGCTCTTTCATACATTGAACATGAAAAGTGAGATAGCTCTCCTGGTTATGCTATTTCATGTTATTCTATTAAGTAGTCTTTTACAGACTTATAGTTTCTATTGTTCTATGTATTTACGCATTCATCCAAAAATGTGCATTGAGTGCTGGATATATACTAGGTCTTCTGTTGGACACTGATGGTAGTATATGTAAGATAGGAAAGATCTTTGTATTTTTTAAAAGATTTATTTATTTTATTTGAAATAGAGAGTAGGGGGAGTGGCAGAGGGAGAGAATTTTCAAGCAGACTCCCGAATATTATGAGGCCCAATGCAGGGCTTGATTTAACGATCCGTGAGATCATGACCTGAGCTAAACCAAGAATCAGACACCTAACTTAATGAGCTGCCCCGGTGCACTGGAAAGGTCTTTGTATTTAAGGGACTCTCTGTCTAGTAGAGAAGACAGTATCAAAAGGAGAAATTTTCATAAGATTTATGATTTTATGTCAGAAGAATAGGATGCTGTGGATGGGGTTAAGGCTAGATCTTAGACAAGGAAAATTTCCTAGGGGGACAAAACAATATTTAGGGGAAATGTAATGTATGCATAGGAATTGGGTAGATAAAAGGGTGAGTTTTACCTAGATCTCCTAACAGTAATAAAACCTAACTACTGGCATGTATACTGTTTGATAATTTGCACTATATCTTTACATTTATTATAAAATCAGAGATGTTTCACCCTCTCAGGAGAAAGAGGCTTGGGATTATTGTCTCAGGAGAAACCTGAGAGAAAAGAAGCCAACGAAAGAGAGAGGAGGCGAGACTTGATAGCTGAAAACTGTCAGAGCTAGAACTCAGGGTCGGAATTGGAATTCTGTTCACCGTGATAATTCCACAAAATCAGATGAAGAAATTGGCTTACTCATTTTCAGGCATGTATGAATTATAAAATTCTTTTTCTAGGACAGTACATTTAAAACTTATCTTAATCAGTGCTTAACTTCACCTTCTACTCAACATGAAATGGCCCTTTTTCTTCTGAAAGAGAATATAACATCATTGGAAATATGGACCTTTCTTTCATAAACTAGTGGTATTCTACCACCTTGGGAGTAAGGGATCCCAAGAAGGGATCCAAGAATATTGGACCACTTCATCAGTATAGCCAGGTAACCATAGTTTTCTCAGCTTTTAAATTATGGAGCAGCAGTATAAGGTGTTATGAATGAAAAAGCTCTTATTTAAAACACAAATATCTGTGACAGTAGCAGCAGTGTGTCACATAGAACTGGCCAGGGAAATTGGTTTTTGAATAATTGTTTTTAATGCATTTCCCTTCACCAACAGTAATAAATATCTCTCTGGTAGAATTACACAAGCAGTCTTGGGTGTTGAACATTTCCATAAATCAGTAGTGTTACCATGGAAAGACTCAGTTTCCCAGTACCCTCCACTGCAGTGAAGCAGAGTGGGGCTGAATAACAGCAAACTGGAGTTTGAGTTGTTTGCCTTATTCTGCGCCCCTGCACCAAATTTATTTTGCCTGAATCAACTTCTAATTTCCAGTACTGAAAGAGAAGTTGGCGTTTCCAAGAATCTCTATAGACCAAAGCTCTACACTGCTGAGACGGCGACCAATGTGTTCATATTTGCATACATATCCCAACTAGGACGTTTAGCATATTCATTCAACAGCACTCACTGAAAAACTATTTAGCTTCTCCTTTTACCAGGCTTGTTGTGACACACTAAGAATACAATACAGAAGACAAGCACATTCCTGTATTCTAGAGGATTAGACTGATATTAATACAATAATCATGCCAATAAACGTTTATTCTGTAATGACTTATATGAAATAAAGAGAAAAAAATGCTAGGAGAATATATAATGGGTGAGCTTGACTTAGTCTTGGAGGAGGAAAACTAAAGTCTCTCCCTGGAAAATAACTTATAGGCTGAGATGTAAAAGATGGTAGACATGACCAGTCTGAGGAGGAGACAGAGCATTTCAGACAGACATGATTCAGAACTGAGTGTCATGCATTTTTGTAGTTGGCAGTGGTTCACTGTGGGCAGCATAATCAGAGGCTTATTTGGGAGTATACTGTATTGGAGGGTAGAATTCAGCCAACTACAGTGGAGTGTCAACATACAGATGGCGAAGCCTGAAGTAACTGAGATCATATGAGTGAGTATAGATTGTTTAGGTGCAGAGTGAAGAGCGGAACCTTGAGGAAAGTAGCAATATTTAAAAAGACTGAGGCAAAAGGATCACAAGCCTAAGGTGGGACAAAAATCAAAGCAATGGAACACTTCACAAGGAAGGTGAAGAAAACAGTGACAAAGAGAGATTGAAAAGCACTCATTAAAACTGTCAATAACTTCGTAGTTGACTTTATATAGATTTTGGCAGAGTGACAATACAAAATCCTGCAGTACAGATAATGTTACGTAAAATGCCAGAAAACAGCAAAAAGATACTAATTTGCTCAGAATTCACAGGTAATAAGCACGAATATAAATTCCCTGTCTTGTTACCTCTAAGCGATAACAAGAGTAGAGTTTGGATTCTGCCGCATCCTAGCTGTATGACCTTGAATGTATCAACTAAACTCTTGTACCTCAGTTTTCACATCTGAAGTAGGTTAATAATCATATCTGCTTCCCAGGACAGTTCTAAGGAAGAAGACGGAAAGTTGAGGTTAACAGCATATTGGAAATTGTAAGGGGCTCTATAAATGTTTGTTAGCATTTTCCCCATGAAAGCAGAGAACAAGAAGTAGATCCTATTCAGAGATTATGGATAAGTTTTCTCGGCACGTACCAATATTTGCAGCAGTGTTTAAAAATGGACCCAAGTAGAAATTAGAACTGCTTCCCCAGCCATATTGTACTGGTAACTGATAGACTTTTTTTTTTTTTTACTTTTTTTGGAACAGGAATCTAGGAAAACTTTCTAAAAATACCATATATATTCTTAAGATAACTGTAATTTCATACATTAAGATTTTGGAACCTGATTTAAAAATGTACTTGATTTTCCACTTGTCAAACATCTCTTCATTATCATAATTTCATGACACATATAAGAATGACTCACATAACTAGGAAAGAGAATCCAAGTTGTTGGTGGCATCTTTTGAAGAAGTGGTTTAGGAAGAAAGCATCTAAATATATTGAAGAAAATATTTTTGGAGTAACTAAGAGAATGAGAAAGGAAAACAAGTGAAATTCCTTCTTTATTTACCATTGTATATAAAAATGTTTATTACTGTGTCCGCCAAAAAAAGTAAAACATACATTCAGAAAATGATAATGAGATACCCAAGAAAACATTATTCATTTTTTCATAGTAATTATATTCAGGGGATCATGAAGGATTTTTTTATTTTTTAATTTATCTATCTATTAGTAAATAAATATGACAAGAGTTCTGGTTAAGTGAAAAAAAAGGAAGACCACAAAAGGAGAGACTCTGCAACACAGAAACATTTTGTATGCCTAAAGACACTGAATAATAACAACCCAAAAGAGTAGTCTTAAAGTTGTAGGATACTGGATATTTTTGAACTTTCTTTTAAATCATTGCTAGGTGTGAGACTTTTTATATCTTTTTGAATGAAATTTTTAAAATGTACTTTTTGATATTAGAGTTTCAGAAATTAATTAAAAGTAGGACATTATGTTGTTTTTCTGTATATGGTTCAATTCATTCTTCCACCCCTTTCAAATCTACATGTGTCTTATCCCCCTAGCTCCATCCTTCTTCTTTTGGAAATAACCTTTTAATAGAGAACATTGATGTCAAAGGGGTGGTACAATTTCATCTTTCTGCCACCTAATCTATATCTAACCATATCATCACCCATCTTTTCTTCTTTATCGCCCATTAGATACAGAAGTTTTCTATCTGAAGTCTCAGAAACCCAACTCAATCTTGTTCAAAGCAGATACATCAGCTTATTCATCTGAACATACGAGGACTGAACTGACATTCATCACAAGCCTATCCAACAATATTACCAGCGCTCACTCTCAGTTTCACTCTGTGTTACACTTGTGCATATGAGGTATGTACTTTGTTTTATCACATTCTCAAAGGAGGCCTTCATTCTTCAAAAGTCTAAGGACTGCAGATGTAAATATGGGGACGATGCATGATTTGAGAGAGATATAGCATTGATATTAAAGAAATAAACTTCACATTTATCTGGCAAACATGTTGCTTCTCATTCAATTACCAGTCAGTATAAGGTGGGCAGGAAATCAAATATGTGCTCAGCATTAAATCATATTATGAAGGATGCCTGGGTGGCTCAGCTGGTTAAGCTGCTGCCCTCAGCTCAGGTCATGATCCCAGGGTCCTGGGATCGAGTCCTGCATCGGGCTCCTTGTTCAGCAGGGAGCCTGCTTCTCTCTCTGGCTGTGCCTGCTTGTGCTTGCTCTCCTGACAAATAAATAAATAAATAAATAAAATCTTAAAAAAATCATATTATGAGGTCTAAGAGACAAATAACTCAGGATAGTTTTCAAAAACTCTGGGGAAAACTTTGATAGTCTCCCCAATTTGCTGAAGTGAGCTAACTGACTTGTCAAATTTGGAAATTTAGGGCTATCAATTTCTGTTCCTCTCTCTTTCCCGTCGTTAGTCTCGTCTTCCTTCCCTTATCAATGTGTACTGATCTAACTTGTTTTTAATATTTGTACATTATTTTATATTATACACTAATATGTAATTAAATCACATTTTCCCTATTTTTGCTTAATCTCAATTTTGCAGTGTTCTTATTTCTGTAGACCGATTTTCCTAAATGAAGGTTTTTGGAAATATTGTATGAGCAGCACAACATTTTCCCACAAAAACTATTTATAGGTTGAATGCCCAGTCTTACTAAAGGTATGAAATTCCCTCTCAACAGAACACTGTTATTTCTTAAACTCCAAAGAATTTGATTTCCAAGTTTGGTGCAAAAAATGATTATCCAGAGACAATGGGATGGTTTCATTAGAGTATTTTTAGCAACGAAACTTTTAAATTGGTTCTTTGCTTATTGCTGGTCAAGGTCCATTAGTTTTCTTCCTTCTTATGCTCTGCTTCAGAATCTGGCCAATTTCTCACTTTGGACAAAAAAAATGAGTACTTTTGGTTCTTTTATAACTAAGTGTCTTTCTCAGGATAAATTCACTTTAAAATGGGAACCACTGTACCATTTACCTATTTCATGTGAGAGTGCCTTGTACTCATATCAGAAAATGTTTCACTCTCATGGGTGATTCTCAGAAGACAAACACCTCACACTAACTAGCTCCTGACTTTTCTGCCAATCCCTGATGCCCTCATCTGTTTCAAATACTTTGTTTTTCTCCCATAATATTAATGATGACAATCAACATTTTGAACACTTCATGCATTTTATTTCATTTTATTCTCTTACAACAGTCATCTGAAGCAGGTAGTCTTGCAATTCCCAGCTTAAATGTATAAACTGGGTTAAGCAATGATTAACATTACTTAGTTAAGTAATTTGCTTAGGGCCAGAGTTAGCAGGATTGAACTCAGGATGTATGGACAAGAGTCCATACACTTAATTTCTAAGAATTACTGCTTGGAACAATGTTGACTTCCATTAGGTAAAAAAAAAAAAAAAAAAAAAAATGGGCATCATTCAGGGAGGAGTGAGAAAGAACTATTCACTATAGAGAATGGCAACAGGGAATTCTGAGTATATAAAAACAATCCAGGTCTCCTTGGTGAAGTGGAGAGGAGATGGATTTTGGGAGAGAGAATTTATTAAGTCCCAGCATCTATCAGCTTGTTCAATGTATAGGCATGGATCCCCTCTTCCATTGCTACCCTATATATAACTTTATATTAGTCTGTATTGACAGCAACAAAATAGCCTTGCTTATACTTTCAAGAGTCAATCCCTACTGTCCAAACCCAAGAAGAACCATAAAAGGGCAAGCCATTGCCAAATGAATGCTTCCCTAGAAGGAAGTTCAGTAGCCATTTTATGTTTTCTAGTGTTTTGTTTTTGAACTATCTGGATTGCCTTACTCTGGTGCTGATTGGACAAATGTCCTTCTACTTAGATTAAGGGCTCATTTTTGAGTAATGGAAATCACAACTCCTCTGATCCCTGTTTCAATCCTTGATTTCCAAACATGAAGGCTCCTGTTGATATTGGAGCTTTGGCAATATTGTCAGAGGTCACTGTTTCGCCTTCCACCCACTACACGGTCAGTTGTTTCTAATTGGAGCCAACAACCTAGTCTTAATAGTGAATTGTTGGAGAAAATGTTGATTCTCATTATTAGGTCCCCTTAAGTTCTCTTATTTGATCTTTGTCTATGCATCATTACTCCAAGAAAGCTTCTGGGCTGGTGAACACATCTACCTGCCAGGAGGGAGGCACACCCCAACTCTACAGGGACAGAAGAACCTGTGCTCTGGAACTTTCTGGACCTCACACTATAGATCTCTTCATCTGACTGCTCATTCATATCTTTTATTATATCCTTTATAATAAACTGGTGAATGTAAATAAGTGTCTCCCTGAGTCCTGAGAGCCATTTCCACAAATTATCAAACCCAAGAAAGGAAATATGTCAAAAGGACAGGTGACAGCCTGGGATTTGTGATTGGTGTCTGAAAAGGGGGCAATCTTGTGGGACTGAGCCCTTAACATGTGGGCTCTGACACTAACTTCGGGCAGATAGTGTCAGAACTAAAGTGAATTGTGGAACACTTGGCTGGTATCAGAGAATTGCCTGATGTGTGGAAAACCCACACTTCTGGTGTCAGAAGTGTTGTGTGGCAGGAGCGTGAGAGTAAAGGAGAAAGGCAGGAATGTTTCCTGTGCCAATATATTAACAAACATTAGTCCTATGACTAGAATGACATTCAGGTCTAAAGATACTGTTGGATACAAAAGGTACCCAAGTACATAATTGCAAAGGAGGGATTATTTATTGAATGACATAGTTTGGTTTCATCTTCAATTAACCTGTAATGTGATGTACAAATTACCTTTCTGAGCCTATTTCTCCTTATAGTGAAAAAAAGAATAAATGCCACCTACTTCATAGGAGTTCTGGAAATTCCCTTTAAATTCCAAAATTTTTAAAGATACGTTCAGAAGTAGTTGCTTGTATTTGTTGAGTGTCTATTATATTCCAGATTCTGTGCTAAGAATCTGAAAAACACTGTCAGTTTTCATTCTCAGGAAAACTCTTTGAGGCAAGTTCATTCGTTATAATCATTTTGAGGATGAGAGAACTAAAGCGCAGAGAAGTTAAGCAGCATACTCTAGGTCTCATGGCCAGGAAATAATGGAGCCAGAATTTGATAGACTCTGGTACTTTTAACCTTGACATGTACTCAGCACAAGGACCCACTATATAAATACATATATGCATACGTACTGAATTTTTTTTATTAAAGATTTTATTTATTTATTTATTTTATTTATTTATTTTTATTAAAGATTTTACTTATTTATTTGACAGAGAGAGATCACAAGTAGGCAGAGAGGCAAGCAGAGAGAGAGAGGAGGAAGCAGGCTCCCCGCCGAGCAGAGAGCCTGATGCGGAACTCGATCCCAGGACCCTGAGATCATGACCTGAGCTGAAGGCAGAGGCTTAACCCACTGAGCCACCCAGGTGCCCCCGTACTGAATTTTCTATACATATATGCTATATGGGTCATATTCCATTTCCAAGTTTTCATATCATAAATTAATGGAGCTTAAGGACCCCAAATAAAAAAAAAGAACCCCAAATAAGTATTGCTGAGTGAAAAAAATGAGTAAATTTTCTATATGTATATGCTATATGGGTCATATTCCATTTCCAAGTTTTCATGTCATAAATTAATGGAGCTTAAGAACCCCAAATAAGTATTGCTGAGGAAAAATATGAGTGAACCCCAAATAAGTATTGCTGAGGAAAAATATGAGTGAAAAATTGCAAGCTTTGCAGTCCACAAGTGGTACTCAGGCATCCCTTAACTGGGTACAGAGAAGAATGCCAAAGAAAAGCTGAAATACCTATTAGCTGCTTAATGAAAATTTATCTAATAAATTAACTAGAGTGAATAGATACTATTTAACATCTAACCAATAACAAAGACATTTACCGGTGGCTGTTTGGAAAAGAACACTTGCAGACAACAGTGTAAAATCCTAAGAAAACCAAGAAATCCAAAAGAAAAGGTCACGTTTTCATTAAGACCAGAATATCTAAAGCTAGTCTATGTGCCTTGATGATTTTTCAAACCTTTACGTCTTGGAGGTTACCTGAAGAATCCTCTTAGCATAATGTGTTATTCAATTACCTAATATATTACCCATCCACTTTTCTCAAAGTGTGAGGGAAAATGAAACAGGACTGTGAAAAAAAAACAAAACAAAACCAAGTTTCAAATAGTTCCAATCATGCCTGTGGACAGGAATTCTCTGCAGCGGTCAAGGAAAACTTTATTCCCATCTCATATTAATACTGCAGGTGGGCAGGTTAAGAAGAGCTAATTATACATTAATTAAATATTTTAAGAAGTCAAAGATTTCAGGCTTTATTTCAGCTGAGGAGAATGGGCCCACAATAAGAAAGTTTTACACACTGAAATAAGGAGTGGGTTGGGCACTTTGGAGGCAAATGTCCAAACCAGTAGGCGTGTTTACACCTTTTCCATTTAACACATTTTATAAAGATGACCTCTCAAGAACTGTCTCCAGTCTACTGTTCTTAATTCACTGCCTCCTCCTGATTTTGATAATGGGTTTGAGTACTACCTCTGTGCTGGAACACGGGACACAGCCAATCTCTTCACCTTCCCTTTATGTCTCTCACAGTGGAAAAGGTAACAGCATCAGCAAAGGCATTTAACCTTTCCTGTCCATTCTAGATTAAAATGTGGCCTCATCTTTCACTCATATTGCACTGGCTAGATTCTTTTTGTCTTTTATTTCTCCAATATGGGAAAGCAGGGCACATGTTCTCTCATGACTAATGATTCCCACAACATGTCCATGACCTCATGGAGGGACTGAAATCATTATATTACTACTTCCATGTTGCTTACACCTCCATGAGAAGGGTTGTGTTTCACCTAACATTTCTTCTTGAATTCAGTAATAGTGAAGCTGTTTAAGATGCATTTTTTTCTTTAAACAAAAGGCCAAAGGGAGCAAATTGAAGGAATTTGAATAGGAAGGAAATACAGAATGTGAAAACATGAACCTCCCTTGAGGAGGACCCGGAATCCTCAGCGAGCAGTTAGCAGGCTGGCGGTGAGTGTTTAGGGCATGTAGAGAGCATCGGTGCCCCATCACATGCAACCCCATGACGAACGCACTCATTTGTGCATCCTAGTGAGCTGTTCACCCCGAGAGCCATGCTGTTCAAAATGGGTCTGCATATCAGCATGGTCTGAGAGGAAATAATTATAGAAATTCAGAGTTAACACAGGGAACTTTTATAGGAATATAACATATATTTTATGTCTTTGAATCCAAAATTTTAAGCTCCTATTTTAAACTTCTTGTTGTGTGTCTCTCTTCGTTTTTATTGTATTATATGAACTACTAGTCTGATACAGAGCGGGAGAAAAAAAATTAGTCCTCACCACGGGATAGTGAGAAAGCACTACCAAGAAGATAGAATATGCCTTAACCAACTTTGTATTCCCTCACACCAGCCTGAAATATGATGAACCCTGTTTCTGGGAACCTACTACCCTCACGACTGATATTTTCCATATGTTGTAAAATTTTTACTTTATCTTCTATATATCCTGTGGTAGGTAATTGTACATATCAAATTGACTAGAGCAAGAGGTGCCCAGATTAAACGCTAATCCTGGGTGTGTCTGTGAGGGGGTTTCTGGATGAGATTAACATTTGAATTGGTGGAATTGGATCCCTAAAGTAGATCACCTGTCCCTGCCTGACTCATGAGTTGGGACATGAGTCTCCTGCCCTTGGATTGGGATTTATACCATAGGCCCTGTTTCTCGGGCCTTCATACTCAGTATAGGATTATACAACCAGCTTTCCTGGGTCTCCACCTTGCAGTATAAATTTTATATATAGAGAGAGATAGATTATAGTATAGATATAGATATTGTATATGTATATCTATATCTATAATCTATATATAATATCTATATCTATAATCTATATATAATATCTATATATCTATAATCTATATAGAGATATATACATATATACATATACGTATACATATGTATATATACACACACACAAACATATATACACACATATGTACACATACACACACATATACACACACACACACACTGGTTATAATAATAATATATACTGATTCTGTTTCTTCGTAAAACCCTAACATATGTTCAAGACAAAAGGAAGTCAGATGGCTAGAAAAGCAGGTACAATTCATATTCATGCCTTGTCATTCCAACATCTTGTCAGGGCTTCGGTTTATGAAGAAAAACACCAATGCACACCCAAAACCCTAACTTCCATTCATTTTGTTCTAAACTTATTCTCAGCAGACTTTTGGAACTTTGTGGCAGGAACTCCTTGAACAGAACAAGAGGAAGTCTCAGTGCCTGGAATTCAGATTGGAAAACATTCAAATGTAAGTTACCCTAGGCTCTTTCAATTTAATAGAGGCAAATTCAGTTATCTCGTATTAACCCCAATCTAAGGTACGAGAGAATCATGCCCAGAAAGCGCTCTGGGCAGGCTTTCTATTAGATGGTAAAAAGAAACAGGCCAGGGATTAAACAGTGGAAAGCACATTTGCTTAAAGAGCCCCTAAATCTAGATAACGGAGGCAGAATGTCCTGCCGTGAAAGAAAGTCTCATTCTTCAAGTGATCATGCATTAAGTGTTTCTCTCTCCAACAGAATTGTGAGCTCTTGAGGGATCCCTCCTAAATATTGCAACATCCATTGTGGGTCACTTCTTCCCTCTGCTAACTTACTTCCTCCAATCTGCTTCTGCTGTTATAATTTCCATGTCTCCCAGAGAGGCAACATGACATAGAGAAGAACATACAGACAGTTCTAGAGATCAAAAACCTTGGATTAAATTTCCTAACTCTGCCACTTAGAAGCTATGTGTCCTCCTGTAATTTGGTTAAACTCTGTGAACCTCTGGGGCTAGATGAGTATCAAATTTGCCAGGTTGTTACCAAATTATAGATGATATAAGAACAGGAACCCAGTACAAGATGTTTCATAAATGATTGTGCAATTGTTGTATATGTATACACATATGCTGCATGACTTTTTATCTGTACATACATATATGAGTAAGTTTGTTTTATATATGCTTTGGCCACACTGAGCTTTGAACTCAAGTTGTTTATCTCTAAATCCCTGTTATCTTGCACAGTGCTTGGAATGATTGCTGAATGGAAGGTGGATGAATGAAATAAATAACCAATGAATGAATGAATGGAGTGGAAGGGTTAAACATTAATTGAA
Organism: Mellivora capensis; assembly: GCA_004024625.1. NCBI lineage: Eukaryota > Metazoa > Chordata > Mammalia > Carnivora > Mustelidae > Mellivora > Mellivora capensis. Next base: position 36,890 of record PISX010010332.1, read on the forward strand.
TTATTCTGATAACATATAATGTCCTCATCATTGTTCATTGGTCTGGGAGGCTACCTATCCTCATGTGTGTTATTACTCCAATAATGTATTTCTCACTGTTTTAGTTTGAACATTGATTTCTCTCATTTGAGAAGCCTTTACTGACCAGGTCAGATCATCTTATTTTTCCTTCCTGAAAATCTGCATAATCCACTCATCTCAAATACTGACTTCATTTCACTTAGTAGAACTCAACAATTATGCTAAACATTGTTTTCTGGGAGCCACCTGAGGGAGGTACATTGTACCTTCTTGAAAATGAACTGTAATGCAAACAGAGTTACTTTGGGGAATTAAAGTTGATGTTTATGACTTAGATATGTCTGCAACTTTTGGAAATAGCAACCTTCTCCTGAGAGTGAAATATCCTAAGATCATTACAGACCAATTCCTACTGGTTATTTTAAATACTGGCTTACAAGCTCAGAAAAATCTTGGCAAGACAGATCAGAATGAAAGTCAGAGTCTGTGTAGGCTGTTGTAGTTTGAAAATTAAGACACTCAGGTATGATGTAATCAGGCAACAGAGGGAAAAAAAAAAGACCACACACATTTTGAAGATGGGTGGGGTGGAGAATGAGGAGGGGTGTTAAGGAAAGCACTGGTAAAGATGAGGACGTCTTTCTGTAGCTATATTCTTAGAAATGACAGACACATATGGATGAAGCCAAGAGTAAAAGGTGTGATACACAAGCAGGAAGGAGGCAAGGAGAGACTAATTCAGGATGGGGAGAAGTAGTAGATAAAGTTCTATTCTTGGCCACCTAAACAGGTAGCTGGTGCACCTACTTTTAGAAACATATACACTGGGAGTGGTTGGGTGGTTTGGTTGGTTAAGCGTCTGCCTTGGGCTCAGGTCATGACCTCAGGGTTCTGACTTAAGCCCCATATCGGGCTCCCTGCTCAGTGGAGAGTTTGCTTCTCCCTCTGCAGCTTCCCCTGCTTGTGCTCTCTCTCTGTCAAATAAATAAATAAAATCTTAAAATATACTCTATTTGATGAGCTAGCTGCCCACTTTCCTTGCCATTATTTTCAAATGTTTGTGGATGAAGTATTTAAAAACTGGCTGTAATCTGATTTTCTTGCCTCAACTCTGCTTCACCACATACGCTCCCCAACCTGATATTACCCTTAAGCCAATTTTGAGTACTTGCTTTTCTTTAACTGACCCCATATCCCTTGGTGTTAAATACCATGATAATTAAATGAGACAATTCACTCTTTAGTCCTTAGTTGTTAGTCTTCTCCAGGGGTCAGCAAACTTTGACTGCAGAGAGCCAAATAGTAAACATTTCCCTCTATAATAAGGGCCATAGGGTCACTGTCACAATGACTGAATTCTGTTCTATACAAAAGCAGCCCTAGGCAATATGTAAACAAATGATCATGGCCCTGTTGCAATAAAGTCTTGTTTACAAAAACAGCCAGCAGGCTGGAACTGGCCCAAGTGCTACAGTTCACCCATCCTTGGTTGGTATAGTGGCTGGTATGCATTAAGTGCTCAAGAAATGTAAACTATAAAAAAAAAAAAAGAAAAGAAATGTAAACTATGAGCAACCAGTTGGTAGTGGCTCCTCCTCAGAATCCCTAATTCCTCCAGGAAACTCCTACTCATCCTTCTCATAAGAATCCTTTCATCTGCATCTCCAGGCACATTTTCCACTATTATTTGTGTTATTATCATCCCCAGCTTCATTCTCTTTATTGCTATTTTCAAGGTGCCAGGTACAAAACTCACTGCTTTCAAAACATCATCTTACACAGTCTTTATAAAGTACATGCAGCTGTTGTCATCCTACCCATGTGCACAGATAAGAAAATTATTGTGACGTAAGATTAAATAATGTACCCCAAATCACTCACCTTGTATATACTCCTTTCTCTGTATACTCACCACCAAATACAACCCATGCATCTAGTAATGATACTGCATTGTTATCAAGGCAAATTTCTCCTCTGTCTTCTTGGCTGTGTTGTGAAGGATGTGAAAACAGAGTTCCTGGTTTGTATAACTGAATCTTGACATTTGGTTCAAGATTCTTTCTGGTTCTGGGACACCTGGGTGGCTCAGTCGGTTAAGCGTTTGACTTTGGCTCAGGTTGTGATCTCAGGGTCCTGGGATGGAGTCCCACACTGGGCTTCCTGCTCAGCAGGGAGTCTGCTTCCCTCTCTGCCTGCTGCTTCCCCTGCTTGCGCCGCTCTCTCTCTCTCTGGTAAATAAATAAATAGTCTCTTTTTAAAAAAAAAGGGTTTTTGGTTCCAAATTTCTTCATATTTAAGGTTTTAAAAAAGTTCCTGGAATTCATAATTAAATACCTAAGCTCTATTAGGGATTTCCAAGGCAAAGAAATAGGAAATATGAAAGAAAGGTCATGAGACAAGAAGGATAAAATGAGGTCTAATGTGCATAAAATGTAGATACACATACAATAAGATAAAAAAATGTGATAGGTAATATTTTTAAAAGAGAGAGAATGAAATCAAAAGAAAAAAAAATTCCAGAATCCAAGGAAGTCAGACATCTTTTAACTCAGGAGGCTTAATAAAATCTAAAGTATGAACAAAACCCTACAAAAGATTTATTGGAAAAAAACCTTCAAAACACAAAGATAAACTCTTATATGCAGTGAGAAAAAGATGATTATATATAAGACAAACAATTAAAACGATGCAGATTCAGGTGAAAAATTATAAATCTGAAAGTAAAATAAGACTATCCAATTGCTGAGAGCTGTTTTCTCTCAGAATTTAGAATTTCGCTAGAATTACAACTTCTAGCTAAAATATGATTAGAAAATGAAGCAAAAGGAAAATGATCCTGGAAGTGAGATATAATGACTGTACAAAATTATAGCAATACAGTCTAATTTAGGTATTTAAAAGTTTGTTTAAAAAACCCAAAAAACTAAAAAACTAAAGTCTTTCTAAAATTGCAGGTATGAAGGGAACCGAAGACTAAGATTTAGGTATTCAAAATTCCTCACTTTTATTTGGAATCAGGGTAATTAAGTTGAGTAAATTTAGACTTTGTTAAATTAAATATCTATTCTCTCATTTTACTGACTAAAGTATTAAATTATAAAGAAAAATAAATAGGTATAACTTTCAAATTTATAGAATGAGATAGACTTAATGAAAAGTCTCAACCCCACACAAATTAGAAGTCAGGATAGAAGAAAAATTAGAAGTAGGACACATAAAACAATAAAATATAACTGTGAATAAATGCAAATATATCAGTAATCACAATAAGTATTCTATTCATCAGTTATTACTACAGTATATATTACTTATATAGTTATATAATTAAATTAATCAATTAAAAGAAATCCTCAGATTACATTTTTGAACCCAGCTATGCCATTACTATAGCCACACTTAAAACATAATGATAGAAGTGTATTAACACTTCTAAAAGATGGAAAGAAGCAAGAAATTAATAGGTAAAATAAATGTAGGATAACCATATTAATATCAGAAAAGTAAACCTTAAGGAAAAGAATATTGTGGAACTAAAGAGGTTCAACTTGAAATTTAGAATTCAAATCTCCTAAAGTCATAAGGCTAGCAACCAAATACATAAGGCAAAAAAAAAAAAAAAAAAAAAACCGTTAAATTATAAGAAAAAAAGTTAAATCCTTCGTTGCTTTGAGAAAACTTAACACTTTTCTTGGAGCAATGTATAAAACATTATAAGGATGTAGTGGCTGAGCTTCTAGGCATATCTTGAGCCCTATAGTCAATAGTTTAAAAGTATTCTTCTCAAGTAAAAATTGAATATTGTAGCCCTTAAAGAATTACTTTGCACACTATGCTCTCTAATGATAATTAATTAATTTAATTTAGATATCATCATCATAAATATAAGTAGAGGAAAAAAATGTGAACTAAAATTTAAGTAAAAGTATATATTATTAAATAATGTAAGTTAAAAATGAGATTATCATGGAAACTATAGTGAAAATTAAAGAATTCCTTCATTTCAAATATGAGATTCTGTTAAACTGAATTTATAGGTATCTTTTTTTTTCGTTGCTCAAAAAATGTATTTTATTGATATTTAGTATGAGTGTATATAGTGAATTCTTGCCATAAAATAAATTTTTTTAAATTTCATTTCTTTTCAGCGTAACAGTTTATAGGTATCTTATAGCAATTAATGCTTATACTAAAAAATAAAAAACAACTAAAATTATTGAGACAAACATTCAATGTCACAAGCTAGGAAAACAAACAAACAAACAAACAAAACCAGAAACAACTAAAAGGAGACAGAAACAAGAAACTGGTAGATACAAAAATATAGATGTAAAAGAGAGTAATAAATTGAACGTTGATTATTTGAAAGACTGGTAAACAAATCTCTGTTAACACTAATCAACAGAAAAAGAGAATGCAGTGTAGATAATAATAAAAGTGAAAAGAGACAAAATTATAGACAAACATGGTATGATTTTTAAAAAATGGCAATGGACTATGATAGGAAACTTTATGCCAGTACGTTTGGAAACTTGGATGAAATCTATAGTAGCTAAACAAAATATAACATTTCAAAATATTTTTAAAGGTTTATACAGGCCTAAAAATCTAACATGTATTTAATCAGTTATATTTAATCAGTTTAGAGAGAAAAGGAAAAAGAAAAAATTCAATAAAAGGCCCCAACTACTTGATTGTTAATTTCTAGCAAACATTAAAAAAATAGCTATTTTCAATTTTGTATGAAGACTTCTGAGAATTGAGAAAGAAACAATATTTTCAAAATTCTTTCATAGATACTACCATAACCTTCATTTTAATGTAAGACAAGAATCCTATGATGAAGAAAAGCTATAGGTCAACATCCACTAAAAAATATAGATGCAAAAATCATAAATAAGATATTACCCAACCAAATCCAGCTATGAAATAAAATTATGTTGATATCTACATTTGTATTTAGATCTGAAGAAAAACATGGCTTTGAATATTAGAATTAGAATTATAAAATTAGAGGAATAACACTAATACAATTTCTAATTGTATTAGTGTTATTCATCAAACTACCAGTTTAAAAGAGTCAAATCATTGGATCATGTTAATAGATTCAGAAGTCAACATTCATTTATAATTTAAAAGAAAATAAATCTTAGTAAGCAAATGATGCAAAAGAACTTTCACAACTACCCTATATCATTGCAAAGCATGCTATTTATGGATGAAAAATTTAAAACACCTCTTCATTCCAAATCAGCCAGGGATGCTAATTATCACTGTCTCTAGTCAACACTGTGCTGAAATTCTTATCCAGGGTTGTAAACATCAAAGTTATAAGAATTGGAACCAAAGAAATAAAACGGTTATTCTTCTCAAAATATATGAATACGCTGATAAAAAAAAAATCGATAAACATACAAGTAGATGTACTGTGAGTTTTAACCACAGTTGCCAGGTATAATAAAATCCATATTCAAAACACAATGGTGGCTAGAGGGGGAGAATTCCAGATCTGTGATGGCAGTATAAGCCCACCACCACCCATCTTTCCCACCAAATACAACTAAAAATTCTGAGCAAAATATACAATCAAAAACAGCAACAACAGCAACTAGGTAGCGTTATGAAAATAAACACAAGTGGATGAATTGTGAAGGAGAATTGGAACTTGAGGAAGTAATCTACATGCAACCCAAATTATTTGAATTTCCTGTTAGTTAGTTTTTTGTCTTCCAGCTTTGTCCTAAAAATGAATCCCAGTCCAGAGTCTGGCATCTCAAAAGTCTAATAAAACTTTGTATTTCTGACTTAGGGGATGAAGAAATAGAACTGGAACAACATTTAGTCTAACTCCTGAGCTAACCATCTATGGGACAGATGGAAACCAGTACAGCAAAGGTTTAGAAATAAAATTCAAACTATCATGCACTGGTCCAAGACATGACTTGCAGTCTAAACCTAATGAGACTGAGAAACAAAAACATTCACCTCCTCCAGAGGATACTAATATGACCCAGAATCTACACAACACAGACTTCCTAAAATCCATAATCTGAAGATTTATATCATTCAGGTATATTACTCAGCATGCAAAGAACTAGGGATCTAATTGTCTAAGGCTAGACAACCAACAAATGTTACCTCCAAGATATTTAGATACAAAAATTATCAGACAGAAACTTGAAAGTTATTTTAACTATGCTTCATTAGGTAAACAAAAATCTCATTTATTTTAAATGAATAGAAAATCATTTGAATAGTGCTATATATATTAAAGAAATTGAAGTTTCTATCAAAAACCTTCCCCCTCAAAACAATAGGCTCATCTGGTTTCACTAATGAATTCTAACAAATATGCACAAAGAGATCATACTTACCTTATTATATAAACCTTTTTCAAAAAAAAAGGAGAGGTAACAATTATTGGTTATAATCTTAGTATCAAAACATGATAAAGGCATTTTAAAAATTACAAACCCATATTCTTCATGATTTTAGATATAAAAATCCTTTAAAACATTAACATTGAATCTAAGAATATATGGGTACGATATCACAACAAAGTAAGATTTATTCCAGGAATGCAAGACAGTTCAGAATTCAAAACTCGGTAAGGTATTGTATCAATGGAATAAAGAAGAAAAAAATCACATCATTTCAATAAATGTATAAAAATTACTGGCAAAATTAAAAAAAAAATCATGACATAACAGACTCTTAATCTCCCTAAATAAACTGAGGGTTGCTGGGGGGAGTAGGGGTATGGAGAGAGTGGTTGGGTTATGTATATTGGGGAGGGTATGTGATATGGTGAGTGCTGTGAAGTGTGTAAGTCAGAGGATTCACAGACCTGTACCCCTGGGGCAAATAATACATTATATGTTAATAAAAATAATTAGTAAAAAAAAAAAAAAAGAATTAAAAAAAAAAAGAAAAAAATAATGACAAAACATTGTGCAAGCCACTAATAGTAGGGAAGTAGGGAAATTCCTCCTTGGTATCATTGAATTCCCTAAGATTATGAACAGGGTGAGGATGCCTGTTTTCACCACTCAAAATATAGGTTAGAAAGAAAGGAAAGATAAACTGTCCCTATTTTCAAATACTATAATTGCTTGCATAGAAAGTCCCAGAAAACCTACACACACACACACACACACACACACACACAAGAACCTGTTAGAACTAATAAGTAAATTTAGCAAGGTCTCAAGATAAAAAGTTAATATACAAAAAGAGCAATTGTATTCTTTTATTTTTATTAACATATAATGTATTTTTTGCCCCAGGGAACAGGTCTGTGAATCATCAGGCTTACACATTTCATATCACTCACCATAGCACATACCCTCTCCAATGTCCATAACCCACCTACCCTATCCCTATCCCATTAGCCCCCAGCAACCCTCAGTTTGTTTTGTGAGATTAAGAGTCTCTGATGGTTTGTCTCCCTCCCGATCCCATTGTATTCTTATATGCAAGCAATAAATAATTGGAAAATAAAACTTAAAAACATGTAAAATACCTATGAATAAATCTACAAAAGATGCCCAAGTATCTACAAAAGATGCCTAAGTATAGCCCACTGCTATATGTAAAATTACAAAAAGTTACTGAAACTAAAGAAGCTCTAACTAAATGGAGAGATACAACATGATTGTGAATTGGAACATCACCCGCCCAAAGCTTCCAATCTCAATTCCATCAGGAATTGTTACAGCAATTGTTAAACTGACTCTACAATTCATAAAGAATCCAGAATGTAAGGAATCCAGAATAATAACGTAACTTTAAAGAAATATAAATAAATAAAGCAACTTTGAAGAAGAACAAAGTCGGAGATCTTATTCAACCTGGTTCTCAAAAAGCTACTGTAACCAAGACATTTGGTAGTAACACAAAGAGAGATGTATAGGTCAGTGTCTCCGAAAAGAGAGCCCAGAAATGTTAAGAAAGCCCACACATGTTAATTCTATTTATTTTCAACAAAGTGGCTAAAGCAACTGAATGGGGGAAAGAAACGGTTTTAGAATCCCTTCTAAAGCCCTGTAGTAGCTCCAGGTTACTGCCTGCCTGAGCACCATCTCAAGAAGCATTTCTAACCCTCTACTCTGTTGCTAGACCCCACATCTTTGTGTTTATTAATTTCTTTTCTACTTTTGGTGGATCATGTACCTTTTTAGAAGGGGGGGTACAATTATATACACAAACTTTTTCTTGAGACTTTGCAGGTCTCTAAAAGTCCATCAAACAGCCTGTGATATATGCATACAATAAAAAAATTATACAGGGGTGCCTGGGTGGCTCAGTTAAGCATCAGACTCTTGATTTCAGATCAGGTCATGATCTCAGGGTGGTGAGATCAAGCCCTGTTGGGGCTCCAAGCTCAGCAAGGAGTCTGCTTGAGATTTTCTTCTTCCCAGTGTCCCTCCCTTTGCTCCCTCATGGGCACATGCATGGAACTCTCTCTCTTTCTCAAATAAATAAAATTTTTGAAAAAATTATGCAAAAATAAAAATGAATAGCATACTCCAAACAGAACAACGTGGACAAATCTCAGATATTTTGCTGAAACAAAGAAGATGATCACAAGAGATTCCAATTATAACAAGTTCAAAACCAAGAAAAATATTTATGTTGATCAAAAATCCTCAGTGGGGGCACCTGGGTGGCTCAGTGGGTTAAAGCCTCTGCCTTCAGCTCAGGTCATGATCCCAGGGTCCTGGGATCGAGCCCCGAATCGGGTTCTCTGCTCAGCAGGGAGCCTGCTTCCCCCCTCTCTCTCTCTGCCTACTTGTGATCTCTGTCAAATAAATAATAAAACATTAAAAAAAAAGCTTCAGTGGTTCTCTGTGTACTTATGACGTGACAAAGAGAGGGCAGATTGCAAGGCAATGACAGAAATCTATCTGGGAGATGAAAATTCTCCGTACCTTGATTGGAGTGCTGCATTTTCAAAAGTCAATGGCCTACATATTTAAACTGTGTGAATTTTATATTATGTAGATTATATTTCAATAAGGTTGATTAAAAATAGTTTCTAAATGTCTCATTCTAATGTAGAGATATGCTTTTCTCTGGTTTTATGATCTATAAGTTTTATTAACAATAAATACTTATGTTAAAGTACATAATTTTGAATAGTTTTAAATATATAGATTATGTATATATATATTGATATGTACAGATTTTTTATATACAATTTTCTTAAACACACATACATGTATATCCCCATAAAACTGTCACCGCAAATCTGGATGATGATAATTTCTACATCATGAGTCTTTCCCCTTCTCTTTTGCTCTTTTTGACCTGCATAGTCTATCTCAAGAAAATTCAGTACTTCTTTCTCCTTTTCCCTTATAGAGAGAGAGCAAACCTTAGGATAACTGACTATCTAGTTTCTGCTTTGCTTGGCTTTGGGTGGAGCATCCAGTTCTAAATAATTAAATTTATTCGTTCCAGAGTCACAGAGACCTTAGGGGATGCTGGGCACAAAAAGCTACAGGACAAGGAGGTTTGAGGTCAGGAAATTCCTGAATTTCCTCTTCTTTTTCAAATTCTGAAATTCTACCTTCCCACCAAAGATTCCCCCACTCAGCAAGGGGGAACGTGGCAGGATTACTGTCATGATCTCTCCCGATGATCTTTCTCCTCTTCCAAGTCTCTTCCTCACGTTAATTCTATTTCCTTTCAAGTTAACAGTTGGCCTATAGCACCCACATCATCTTTCCTTTTCTCTATTTTCCTCCATCTCAGAAATCTCTTGAAAGGCAGGAAACCGATGAAACGGATGAGGCCAACACTTTCCCAGAGATGGGTGGTGACAATGGGTAAATTACGAGTTTAGATTCCATTTCTCCCAACCCCTGTGCTCATTCCATCTCATCTGGCTTCAATCCCGATTTCTCATTCTTGTTTTATTTCCCTTCTGCTGTTTCTTTCCTTGAGTTGCATTTCTGGTGCCAGGTGGGCACAGCAGCTGAGCACTGTGGAGGCGTTAGATACCGAGGGCCGGATGAGGCTGCTAATGGTGTGCTCTAGCAAAGCAGCTCCATTCCAGCCACGGTGATGGAAGGCATCACTGGAGAATAACCCACTAAAGTGCTCAACTTTTTTCATGAATCTGCAGTTTCTTCTGAAAAAGTGGAATTTTATCAAATGACACGGTAAGACATCTGTTTCCTCCAGCAGCGACTTCCAGACAGGGCAACATCATATTGAATAGAGCCTGAGACTAATCCTTCGTTGAACTGATCTAGGTTCTGATTTCAGGTTTTCAGTCTTTAGAAGAGGGATCATATCAGTGTTATTGTTATTTTTAAAAGTTTACGTATACTCCAAGAAAATGAAAGGTGGATGTGAAAAGGTCATTCATTCACTTGTCAACACATATTCACTAAGTGTCTATTATGTGCCACTTTGCTAAGATCCACCATCATTACTCCTATATGGGCCACAGAGAACTGCTGCTAAATTGATGTGTGTGCTTCCCTGAGTTATGGGAAATACTTCCTACTAGATTCACATTTCTCAAGAGGAAAATGGCAAAAATTCTAGGCAATCAGTAAGTACTGCTGCTGAAGCCAGCTGGACATCTGGGAGACGTCTTGCTGATGACAAGGGCATCACTGATCCTTCATGGCTTTTGAGTAATGTCCTGAGGGACTTACTAATTGTCATGTGTAGAGATAGCTTGGCAACTTAGTGGTGGTATTAACAGAAGAATAGAGTAATGCATTTATTTTTAAAACAGAGATGATATAGAAACAACGCAGTTAAATCTAAATGATAAATAGTAACTCGACACTATTTTGCCTATTGACATTTCAATAGCAACATATTAAAACTGGGTTCATTAGAGCCTGGAAGCACATCTTACACATAACAACAACACTCAGACAGCCACTGGAACATTGAACCAGACGCCTCATATATCTTGTGGTCAAACTCGACCATACCATTTGATGTACTAACACTTCTTTCCCTACAAAGATACTTGCTACACAAAATCCATTATGGCAGAAACCTGGCACAAAGCTCATTTGAATAATATTTCAGGGCTTGAGATCATCTAGTCTGACGCATTGCTTTTAAAATGAGATAACTGGGGGACGCCTGGGTGGCTCAGTTGGTTAAGCCACTGCCTTCAGCTCAGGTCATGATCCCAGGGTCCTGGGATCGAGTCCCGCATCTGGCTCCTTGCTCAGCGGAGAGCCTACTTCTCTCACTGCCTCTGCCTGCTTGTGTGTACTCTCTCACTCTCTCTCTTGCAAATAAATAAAATCTTTAAAAAAAAATAAAATAAAATGAGATAACTGGGGCACCTGGGTGGCTCCATGGGTTAAAGCCTCTGCCTTCAGCTCAGGTCATGATCCCAGGGTCCTGGGATTGAGTTCCGCACTGGGTTCTCTGCTCAGCAGGGAGCCTGCTTCCTCCTTTCTCTCTCTGCCTGCCTCTCTGACTACTTGTGATCTCTGTCTGTCAAATAAATAAATAAAATCTTAAAAAATAAAATAAAATGAGATAACTGAGGCCCAGGGAGACTATATATGAACTTTAGCTTTGGTAAAAATAGAAAATGTGCTTGTTTCTAAATAGGTGACAGCAACAATTGCCGACCAGATAGGAAAGTTGAGTTCTTGCTTTTCATGTCTTTCTTTTCTCCTTCTCTTCTCTTCTCTTCTCTTCCTCCTTTATGTCTGTCACTCTTTCATTATACTTCTCTTCTTCCTGTCTGTGATGCACCTTATTCTAAAAATAATTTTTTGGTTTGTATTTGAGTAGAACATAGCACAAAAATGGAATCAGGACAACAAAATATCTAAATGCAAAGTATCCCAGTTTGTGCCATTTGAAGCAGTAACAATGTTACAGAAAGATATTTTCTATCATTTATGGTTTCTTCTTAAGATTATATTTTGACAGTTTTCAAACCTTAATAGCTTATAACCCATTACTGTCTCAGTAATATCACCAGCATTATAAGAAACAGAAGAGAAAAGGAGGCGGAAAAACCAAGTTTTTTTTTTTTAATACATTCTTCCTTTAAAGCAGAAAACAAACAAGAAATAAGGCAGAAGGAACATTCTAAGGAATTATACGCAACTGAGATCAACCTGTATGACCATTCAGTGTTACTAATGATACATAAGCAGAAAGAGTGTTTCAGAATATTTTTTACAAAGCAGGGAACACAGATTGCAAGGCATGAATTCAAAAGCCTTTTGAAAAAAAGACCAGATCATTTGGTTGACTCATTCACTCCCCTGCTAATGTACACCCTCCTCATCTCTGTCTTTCTGTCTCTCTGTCTCAATCTCTCTTTCTTCCTTTCTTCCTTCCATTCATCCTTCCTTCCTCTCTCACTCTCTTGTTTTTGTGCTCACTCTACCTTTCCTTTTATTCTCTGTCATGGTAGGAAGGATTAGGCTCTCATTGTGTCACTGTGTACACACTACAGAAGTTGAGTATAAGTTTGTAAAATGCAAATGTAAAATGCAAATTGTAAAATGTTTTATCAACTTTGAACAGCAAGACTCCAGAGATACCAAGATGGAATTAGTCCATCACTGACATACCAAAACCAGTCTTTCAGGAAAGGAACTGAGTCCTGATTTTGGGAATGATGAACATTCCTACTGGCTGCTTCTGTCCCAAAGTGCATAGTAGCCCAAGAATCTGAGATGATGCCTGGCACGTGACTAGTCTTTGCTAAAATTTGCTCTCACAAAAGGATCTGAGATTCACCCCTATAATAAATAAGCCAAAGAACATTTAAAATGCTAGAAAATAGATCATAGGTTTTTTAAAAATATTTTATTTATTTATTTGACAGAGATTACAAGTAGGCAAGCAGGGAGAGAGAGGAGGAAGCAGGCCCCCTGCTGAGCAGAGAGCCCGAAGTGGGGCTCCATCCCAGGACCCTGGGATCATGACCTGAGCTGAAAGCAGAGGCTTTAACCCACTGAGCTACCCATGCGCCCCTAGATCACAGGTTTTAAAGATAGAACTCTCAGTGTGTAGGTCCAGGCACCAAGTTAAGAGATTACCTTGGAGATATTAAAATCAAATAGATAATGAAAGCAATCTCACACCCTTCCAACAGATAACAACAGGTTGGCCCTGGGGGGTGAGAATTAAGGAAGGGAAAGAGAAGAAAGGAAGGAGAAAGGGAAAAAGAAAAGGGGGGGGATTATTAGACAGCATAGGGACACAGTATAAACCAAAATTAAAATCCTCAGTTAATGTGTGGCCACAATATTAGATTGTATGTAAAACAGATACATTAGATTTATATAATCTCAGTAGAATTTATCACTGCTAATCAAAATGACCTCTTTGAACCCACCCTCTGCCTTTTCACTATGTTTCTCAGTGTGCAATTCCCATGATATTTCCTCTTCATTAAAACATCTGAGGCAGGGACGCCTGGGTGGCTCAGTTAGTTAAGCGGCTGCCTTCGGCTCAGGTCATGATCTCGGAGTCCTGGGATCGAGTCCCACATTGGGCTCCTTGCTCGGCAGGGAGCCTGCTTCTCTCTCTGCCTCTGCCTGCCACTCTGTCTGCCTGTGCTCGCTCTCTCTCTCTCCCTCTCTCTCTGACAAATAAATAAATTAAAAAAAAAAAAAAACATCTGAGGCATATTTTTTAAGAGAAAGAAAAAAGGATCCTTGAACACACCTTGAGCTTTTCTTGGGAAAAGCAAGAGAGAAGCTCAATGGATATGCTAAATAAATACTGCTGGACAGAGCAGCTTAAGGCTGTGTCCTCAAACTTTAACTGAGTAAGACTTTCTCAAGATAAATCATGAATCAATTTTGCTCTTTCCCAAGTGCAGAATAAAATGACAGCCATACTTCAGTATGTTGCCTTTGCCTCTCTGGCTTCTCCCTCTTTCTTAAAACATGATGAAGTTTCTGATTCATTCATTTAATAAATATTATTTTTTTTATCCTTTCTGGGACCATCCCTGCAGATTAGCTGATACTCCATGCAAACATGACTTTTCTAAATTCTTTTACTGCAAGATTCAGCAGTGTCTTTTTTTTTTTTTAAGATTTTATTTATTTATTTGACAGAGAGAGATCACAAGTAGGCAGAGAGGCAGGCAGAGAGAGAGGGTGTGGGGAAGCAGGGTCCCTTCTGAGCAGAGAGCCTGATGCAAGACTCGATCCCAGGACCCTGAGATCATGACCTGAGTTGAAGGCAGAGGCTTAACCCACTGAGCTACCCAGGTGCCCCCAGCAGTGTCTTCTAAGTGATACATTTAAGCTTGAGACAAGTTTTGCCCCTTGTCTCAAACAAGCCCCTTTGCCTTTTGCAAGCTATGCCTTTTATTAATTGTATGAATTTACATATGTTCTTTAGCTTCCTTAAACACAAGTTTCTCATCTATAGTGTGAGGTATTGGCTTAGCTCATCTTGTGGTGTTCATATGAAGACTAACAAAACAAAGCCTCAACAAGCAGTTATTTGAACCCAGATCTTGCTGTGTGTGGCAAATTTGTTTCTGGTATAATAATCCTGAATGGAGATCCTCAGATATGGCTGAAAGAGAGCTGGACATCATAAATCCCACACAAGCAAGATGGGTCTTCTGCTAGGAAAACAGCTTCCATACATTCAAGGACCAATCTTTTAGATAAGACTGGAAATCACCAAACATTAGCACTTTTAGCTTTTCTATTATGTCAGAGAAGTTTTGGGTTTCTTGAATGTAAATAACCTACCCTATTTTCCATCTCTGCAATTCTCACTCAGAGCATTATACTCTTTGCTACATTGGATCCCCTGCCTAGAAATTAATAAAAAAGGAAAAGCCTTACACTCAGCATTCAAACTCAATCAACTTAGCTACCTATCTCTTCACTGAATAGTCTGCGTAAGTTGTGTCTAGACGTCATGGTATCAATGTGTTAAGGGAAAAATTGCCTTTTAATATCTAAAGACCTTCAGATCTCCCCAGGTCTCTTGGTTTGATGTAGTCTCAGTGTAAGCAAAGGTCCAGTCCATATTGGTACCCAGGCAGGCTAGTAGTCTGGGATCTCTTTAAAATTATATTTCACTAATATTTTTAGTATTTATTTATAGAGAAAGATAAATGCTGTGCAGAATAAGGAAAGAAGGTGGCAAAGGAGGATCATTATTCATAGCTTTTAAGTTCTTTTTTATTATACTGAAAAATTCAGCTCAGGTCCCAAAGGTGCAAACTCACTAGCCAATCAAAAACCCTACAGCTAACCATATCTAGTCTCCTCAGAAGAAAGTTTTAACACATCTGTATTCTCAGCAGATCAAGTTAGAATGTTAAAAATGCCACCCTCTGCCCCCAAATAAGTGGCTTACTAAAGTAGTTCTTCCAACCATTTGAAAGTATTCTTAAGATGTCCATCCTGTTATATTTATATGTGTGTGTGTGTCTATCTGATCACCATCCCTTTGGATATCCTTCTAAGACTACTGGTGGGCAAAGTACAGTTTTGCATCCAAAAATCTATGGAATGGGTCATTCCATATATTAATTAAATCATTCATAATTTGACATTAAACTCAAAGATGAAAATATATACCCTATTTACTTCCTATCCCAAATTAAGTAGAGCCACATTAATCTCAAAAGCTTTCAGGGATTACACAGTAAGATTAATTGGTAAAAGAGGATATTCGTACTATGAAATGCCAACAACATAGAGATACCGCAAAGTAGGGATTAAATTCCTCTTCCAAATCAAATTACTGGGAATAAATAAATTCAAAATTAAGTCTTTTTTGCTGTTGTGAATTCAAGTCCAAAGGAAATTATCTGTTTCTCTAAGTTAAAGCACAAAAATAATCCAACATTGTTAAATTGTCCAACAAACTTAAATTCCAGTTCTTAAATTTTGCTTTCTCTTAGCTAGATGGCTTCCTTATGTCCAGGTGGAGTCCTGTCACTGTCTTCCATTGGAAAAGGTATATCTATTAGTTTGCTAGGGCTGTCATAACAAAATACTGGACTAGATGATTTATTTGTTTGTTTTTAAAGATTCTATTATTTGACAGACAGAGGTCACAAGTAGGCAGAGAGGCAGGCAGAGAGAGAGAGGAGGAGGAAGCAGGCTCTCTACTGAGCAGAGAGCCCGATGTGGGGCTTGATCCCAGGACCCTGAGATCATGACCCGAGTCGAAGGCAGAGGCCCTAACACACTGAGCAACCCAGGACTGGCTGATTTAAACAACAGAATTTACTTTCTCACAATCCTGGTGGCTGGAAGTTCAAGATCAAGGTGTTGGCAGATCTGATTTCTTCTGAGGCTTTAATATTTCTTCTTGTGCCTCTCATGGTTGTCCCTCTGTCTGTGCACATGCCTGATGTCTATGTGTCCAAATTTCCTTTTCTTATAAGAATTCCAGTCTTATTGGATGAGGGTCTACCCCAATGACTTATTTTAATTTAATCACCTCTTTAAGACCTTATCTCTAAGTGCATAAATTCTGAGATATTAGGGGGTTAGGATGTCAACATATTAACTTGGGGGAACACAATTAAGCCTCTAATATCATAATCCTTCAGGATTGTAGAAGATTAATTCCATGCCAACTCTCTTATAGGTCCAAAGCGATCACAGGACTGACAAGGTCATCAAAATGTTGCTCCAACTCACAGAAAAAAAGAAAAAGTTAAACATTTACATTTAATGTTGCCAAAGTCTATCACAGTGACTCAGTGGTGCCTGGGAGGTGGCGGACAGGGAAACCCTTCCTCATAGGAACAATGACAATCATTGTAGGTATCTCTGGAGACCACCACTGGGAGTTTATTCTCAGTTGGAAAGACTCTTCCATCAGTAGGTTATTTCCACGTATTTCCTATGTGTCTGGGGGGAGAATGCAGCTGTATATAGTATCTCTTCAAGTAGAATGACCTTCCAGATAACTGTATTTATGAATTCTTAATATTTCCAAAAGTGGCTGCCACTTATTGAGCTATTATTTATTTTCCTCCAGAATATTAAAAATCTCTAGGTTTTCAATTTTTCTTTGGTCCCCATATCTCTGGCACCTTCATGGTAAATTGAAAGGGCTTCTAACTGGGAAAACCATCCACAGGTTCTCCAGTGAGTAGGCATTTTATATCTGTGCCAGTAGCTTTTGCCTCTTGTTATGTAATTGCTAAAGCGTAAGGAATGGTTCCTAGGGAGTTCCCAAGATGCAGCTGATGCTTTGACAGCGAGAGGCTTCCTAAGGATCAACATTTCTGCTTATGCTCCTCAGACACCATTGTTGCTCAACTTTCGAATGTTCTACACATTTGGGTTTGCTGTGCCTTTTTCTTAAGTAGTGGAAAATTCCTCTAGTATGCTACTCTCTTCCCTCATTTTAGGACATCCACCCCCTTAACTTCTGAGAGGTGAACCTGCTTTTTTAACGCAGGGTTGTTTTTTTTTTAATCTTTATTTCATATCTGGCTATAGCTGTTTGCTGGGTGTATGTGCCTTATTTTTGTTTCATTACTTTTCCCTTGCTTTCCAGTCATGACATTTTTTTTTCTAACATACTTCTTTACAGTTTGTTTTATGGTAAGATTTAGTAAATTTTATGGTAAGTGATATAAAATTAATGAGTTCTGAGTAGGTTAAAGCATCCACACTCACCTTATTACATTGGACCATATCACCCAGTAAGTCGTCTTCTCAGGTGAGTACCTCTTCTCAGGTAAGAATTGAATAAAACATTTTCCAAGTATCATAGAAGAGAGACAAGTTCATTAAAAAAAAAAAAAAAAAAACAAACAATCAAGAGGGTAACATAGTTCTCCTCTCCTCCACAGGACATTTGATAACCTCCAGTGGGGGCGATGAACACTATATAGCATGGAGGCCCATTTGTAAAGACATTCTCACTTCTACAAGAGCCCAGAAACTTACTGCTTATCTGCACTTCAGGAAACATTCATTCGAAGAGCTACTTGAGTCAATCAGAGTAAGAACTGAGTAAGTAGGGGCGCCTGGGTGGCTCAGTGGATTAAAGCCTCTGCCTTCAGCTCTGGTCATGAGGACTGTGATAATTGTTATGTCAGGTAAACATAAATTCTAGATACATACAAAAACACAATTTTTTTGCAAGAAAGCATGCCAAAGGGAAACAAAACAAAATAAAACTTCTGCATCTGGGACTTTAATTCTAAAATATATGAGTACATTTTAGGACATGGTAGGTAGAAGGGATACTAGCAAACTAAATCTCCCATATATAATAAGGACATGCCATAATTATTACTTCTAATATAAAAATAGAAGGTAATATATGATTAAGTATGATTTTTAAAAGAAAATGTAATTACTAGTAAAAATTTTAAGCAGGATGTAAAACTCTAAGAGACAAAAATAATCAGTCCATGAGGTCAAACTTGGAAAAAATTTTACATAAATGTAAAATGTGTAAGTGTAGCTTTACCACCTATGATGGAATCATAGATTACTTTTTAAATACTTTTTAAAATTTTTAAATGGGAATACTCTTTTTCAGTTAGTAAAACACAATTCATATAAATGCTATCTATAAGTCTAAAACAAAATGAGACAGAAAGTTTAACAAGTAAAATTTTGGACAGATTTTAAAAAGAAAAACAAATATTAAATTCATATGTGAATTGCAGAAAGAAATAAAAGCATTAAATGGAAATAAATTAAGATATAAACTCATAAATCATAACTTGCCTGGTAATACAGTATCAACAAAAATAAAGGAAAAAGAGTTTCACATATAGAAAGTTATTGCAAGTCCTGGGAAAATTTTCTATTGGATCAAGGAATATTATTAAAATTACACAAAGCTTGAATCAACAACAATACTAGCTAAAAGATCTGAGCTTTAGAAGTAGACAAAAAATACATTTAAATCCCAGGTTTCAGCTTAATAAATATAAATGTTAATAGAAGGACTCTGGTCAGGTTAGTTTGTCTTTGGAATATTTAGTGGCCTCATGTGTCCAAAAGATTTCTGGGCTATTGTGGTATTAAGTGATAAAATGCAGAAGAAAAAGTTTAGCTCCGTTTGATACATAGAAGAAGTGCAATATATTTTAATTACTATCATTACTACTCGTTACTTTGTAATAACGGCAGTTATTACTTAACTACCATTAAATAATGGTAGTTATTTCTTAACTGCCATTAAATAATGATAGTTATTTGTATTGACAATTTACGCTACAACCAATTTAATTTTGACCAACAGACCATATGCTAAGCCTTCCCACAGAAGTCTCAAAAGTGTAAGTGACCTACAATATAACAAACACAGAAATTAATATCAAAAGTTTACATAAAATAAGTGTTAGAATTAAAATAAATGTATTTCTCACACATGAAATCTTTTGACATAATAGCTCTTGCTTATAAATGAAAAGTAGAGTAAAACAGACATTCTCACTCAAGGAACCAATAGCACACACGAAGGAGAAAAACCCATGTGTTATTTCCTTAAAGTCAGGAATTGGACAGAGATTCCCACCATCAACATCATAGATAATAAACAGTGTACATATTATTAAAATACATTTTATTGAAAGATGAAACTTTCAATTTTAATAAATGGGGAAAAACTTAACCACTTTCTCTATAGCAGTATTACTATTTCAGTTACCTCTTAAAGAATTAATTAATGTTCAATTACCTATTAATGAAGTTATAGAATGATACCAACTGTAATCAAAATCCCATGTAATTTAAAAATACTTGGCAAAGTTGTCTTAAAGAACATGTAAAATAATAAAAGGTAATAATTACTTAGATTTTTTAAAAAGTCCAATGTGAAGCAACAAATAATTCTAAATTAACTAAGAGAGCTATTTGTATTTAATAACTATATATATTCTATAGTAATTTAAACATGTGATATTTCTCAGGAACAAAGAAGTAGACAAAAGAAAGAATGTACAAAGCTCGTAAAACCTTAGTGAAGGTAAAATTGATATGGAGAAAGAAAAATCTCATGGAGAAAAAAAACTTTTTCAGTAACAACATTTGGGAGAATTGATTAACTACTAGAACAACAAAACAACAAAAATTGAGATTCACCTCTCCTATCACATACACTGTGAAATCCAAAATGTATAAAGGAGGTAAATGTAAAATAAAATGTCTTAAAATAAAACAAAACAAAAACCTGGAAAGTTTTTAGAAGTACTAATGGAAGCAATGGTTTATGTTGTTTAATTTAGAGTGGTTTAAATGAGATAATTCATGGAAAGAATTTAGAAGTCAAGAGATACAGAATGATAGACTTCATTGTTAAGGATGTGACTTTAGAGCCATACTTTCTCATTTCAGGATGGGGAAAGAAGGATTTATAGTAGAATACACTACTTTCTATACATCATACATGAATACACATATATCAAAGAGCCTGAACAAACAATAACCAATACTAAATGTTAGCCACAGCTATCTTTAGGTGCTAAGATCCGTAAATATTGTTTAAATATTGTTTAATATCTTCCATGAAGTTTTCTGTATGTTCCAAGATTCCAATGATATATATACATTAATTTTAAAGGCAGTAAAAATATTATAAAAAATATGAGTGGGTGAACTACAAAAGGTGCAGTTCATGGATAAGTCAAAAAGAAAAAAAACAACTATTTATATTTTCTCCTTGAAACCACTTAAAACTTCCAAAACAGGGTAACTTTGGGAGT
The DNA here is from genome assembly GCA_004024625.1 of Mellivora capensis. Lineage (NCBI taxonomy): Eukaryota > Metazoa > Chordata > Mammalia > Carnivora > Mustelidae > Mellivora > Mellivora capensis. Next base: position 57,588 of record PISX010010332.1, read on the forward strand.
TGCCAGTGATAAACCACCCTTGCCAATCACTCCAGTCTGGCTGTGCAAATAGCCCTGTGAGACCAGGGGCCCACGAAAGTGGAGATGTGGAACATGAAGGGAAAATCCGGTAATGAAAGCCCCCGTGCAGATGGAGATAACAAGGCACGTTAGGGGAGATGTATGGGAGAGGAGAGAATTCTGCTGAATGCCACATGCTCCTATTAGACCAGGCAACTGTGTATTTGTGCAAAATTCTTGGTCTCTGTTTTGTTAAAATAGAGGCCCTATGGCTTAGTTTTTAAGCATATAGATTTCAAAGGCAGGCGGAACACAGAGCAGCTTTGTGCAGGTGACCTGTTTATTTTAGCTCTTCTCTGAAATGAGAAGTACTATAGAAGCAGTCTCCTAGGTTGTCTTACTGTGGGGTGAGGTCGGGGAGATAACATATGAGAAGAGTTTACAAGTGAAGCTATAGAATAATAGAATTAGTGGTTAACATAGTGACTTCAGAGCCTGCCTGACTGGATGGATTATTTATTTATTTATTTATTTATTTATTTATTTATTTTTGACTTAGAGAGAGAGCTTTTAATATGAGCAGCAAGGAGGGGCAGAGTGGGAGGGAGAGAGACTCTTAAGCAGGCTCTACACAACAGCAGGATCCTCCCAATGGAGCCTTCCCATGGAGTCTGACAGAGCAGAGGGGAGAGCCCCTGGGAGCCTCACAGAACTCAGGGCAGCCCACTGCAGGGCTCTATGGGCTCTATCTCACTACCCCGAGATCACCATCCGAGATGAAGTTAAGAGTGGGATGGTTAACCTACTGAGCCACCCAGGCTCCCCTCCCTGGCTGGATTCTTATCCCAGATCCATCACTTGGGTAAGTTACTTAAGATGAGAAAACTGAGGCCCAGAGAAGTTAAGCTTGTCCAATGTCTTGTCCAATGTCACGGAGTCAAGAAGAGAGTTTACATTTAAACTCGGGCTGTCTAGCTTCATAGTTTGTATTCTTAACCATTGTACTGACTGTATTCAACACATATTAGACATGATTTTTACTGTCACTAAGTCAGAAGCGATACAGGAGGATGCTGGCAAAAATTTCCTAGGAACCGAGAAGGACAAAGGAAGATTAAGAAATGAGTACTGCCGCTTTCATATACAGTGGATATTGCCCCAATCCACATGTATTTACACACATTATAGATCACATTTTATCCTCCACCTCCATGATGCATGTAATATGATTCCAGTTTACAAATTGGGAAATTGAGCCTGAGGAAAGTCTTGCCTTCCTTATGCCTGAAACTAACATCAGAATTCAAGTCTGTCTGACTTCAAAGCCTGGGCCTTTCTACTCATAACCTTGCTCTACTGTCTTCATATTTGCTCTGATGATTGCAGTGTACCTCTGACATACTCCCCATACTCAGATTCTAGGTTCATCCTTCATTTAGAATAACAGGCAGGAAGCGTTTCCGTTTCTGTATTTTGCCTGCAAGTCTCAGTCTCTGAGGAAAGCCAAAATGAGTGGTCAGGAGACAACACAAAGTAAAATAATCAGAGCTTCACTGACCTCTGCTCAAAAGAACCCTTTTCCTGAAAAACAGAAACTTGTCCCGGATTCATGATAAAAACAATACAACATTCCCATCCTCAAAGCCCTTTGATATTGCTCAGGTGGTCTGCGAAGCAGAAACCACGGAGACCCTTTCTCCTTCTGAGATCTGGACCTGAGATTCTTGGACATTTCGGTGCTGCGTCTTCAGTCTCAAGAGTCTCACAGGGTAGCTGTTTCGGAGGGATGCTGTCAGTCCTCTCCTTCTGGTGAATGCTTCTTCTTCTCATCTGAAACCCAAGATTACATCTGTGGCAGGCATTTACCCCTGCCTCCAGAGCTTCTATTTCCCCTCTCTCAGCCCGCAGCACTCCGATTTCCTTTTGGTGAGTTACTTCTCCACCACTGCGTCAGCCTTACAGCTGGGTGGGGCTGATCCTGCTCCTTGCTTCAGGATGGGGCTGACTGTCTTAAGCTCATGCTCACGTTCATGTCCTCCAGCTATAATAACTGGTTCAGGAATGGAGGCACAATCCGATTCGGGCCAATGAAAGAGACTGACTCTGAACGTTTGTGCAGAAGCCTGCCGGAGCCCTCCTCTCTCTTCCCTTGGTGCTTCATGGGGAGGTGTGGGAGACATTCTGGAGCCTGAAGATGAAACGGACCCTGCCAAGACTTGGTAAGGATATTAAACTGCTGCTATGGCCTTACTGGGGACCAGCCCTATCTCTAAACTATTTCAGTTTTGTGAACCAATAAATTCTACTTACTGCTGCTGATCTGGATTGGATTTTCAGTTACTTACACCTGGAGAGAGAACTGAACAGCGTATGTCATCAGAGAAATGCATACCTGGTCTAACAACCCCTAAAAAATCCTACTGGCTCTTACAGAAAAATTAATCTAATATACACACTAGAAATGTAACCTCTTCTCTCACAGAATAGGAAACAAACCTAATGATTCCCAAAAGCCTTCTTGGGTTCAGCTACAAGTTATCTTAAAAACAACAAAAAAAAATTATTTACTCATTTGAGAAAGAGAGAAAGAGTGTGCGCCTCAAGCAGACTCCCCGCTGAGCACGGAGCCCGAGGACTGGGGGCTCGATCCCGGGACCCCGAGATCATGACCTGAGCCGAAATCAATAGTGAGACACTTAATCAATCATGTACTTTTTCCAGGAATGTAACCATGGGTAGTTGCAGGCTCATCGCTTCCCACACCAGGTATTGTGACACCAGAGCCATGAGAGAGAGCAATACTGCCTCCGTCCCCTACGTTAGACTGTCTGCTGAAAATATCGGCCTTTCCTAGTGACGCCGTTGTGAATTTACAGCATCGTGTTGCTCACCGGTGCCCACGGGTGTAGTAACATTATACACTAGTCTCACACAGAAAGGGCAAGCTGCGAGCCTTGATGGTGTGGTAGCCAGTGTAACATTAGACGAAGCCGAGAGAAGCTACAGGAATTGCTAAAGAGAGAAACAAATATTCCAAAGATTCGTGTGGTCTAGTTATAATCATTATGCTTTTGGATTCCAAACACCTCAATTTTCAATATTTGGAGAAGCATGACAAATTGTATTTGAGCACCAACTACTTTATATATCAGGTATCACCAAGCTAGGCTTTACATATATTTGCCCAAGAAAAAAAAAAAGAAATGTGTGCAACTGCATACCCGGGGCTTTTAGCGACATAACTGTTTATTTTTAAAATATGGACGGCTGTGGGGATGCCTGAGTGGCTCAGTCAGTTGGGCGGCTGCCTTCAGCTCAGGTCATGATCCCAGCGTCCTGGGATCGAGTCCCACATCGGGCTCCTTGCTCGGCAGGGAGCCTGTTTCTCCCTCTGCCTCTGCCTGCCACTCTGTCTGCCTGTGCTCGCTCTCTCTCTCTCTCTGACAAATAAATAAATAAAAATCATTAAAAAAAATATGGACGGCTGTGGAAAAAGAATGAATACCCTGAAACTGACATCCTACGCACTGCGAAGCAGTTCAGAACTTCTCATGGCAATTCTTGCAATGGAGTATATTGATTGTGGAGGCTGGGCTTCAGGAAATTTTAGTCTATGGAGCCAACAGGACTCTGAGTCCCCGTTGAGAGCAGTAAAATACACATGCTCTTGTTTGCTGTAATATTGCTGAAAAACATTGCTGTGCTCATGATCTGTTAGAAACGAAGTGCTAGCGTGCTATGAAATGAAAGCTTATGGCTGAGTACAGGCGGCCCAGGATCACCAAATGGTCGGGTAACTCTTTCCCTCTCTCTCATTACATGCTTCCCTTCTCCTTTTGATACCCAGGGACATTGCTGCTGTCATGAACGGACCACGGGGCTCACAAAAAATTGCTATTTGCAACTCTGAAGACCATCAGTTCTAATTGGCTGTATGTGGTGTATTTAATCTTAGACTGCAGAAATTTCTCCATCTATAAAATGCATATAATAAAATCTGGTATGAGGATTAGATATAATGTAAATGAAACCCCCTAATATGCTTACTGAGTGCCATGAAGATTATTCAGTGGATGATTCCATGGTTGAATTGTGCAAAGCTTAAGGCCACTGAGGCCCCCAGCTGCCCACAACAGCACAAGAAGGCTATTAATTTGAGGCAGATGCTAGTTAGAACAACTGCGCTTTGAAAGATGGTGGGTGGGCTAACCAGAGGTTTGGCCCGCTAGACCTGAAAATATGAAAGTAAATTCCAAATGGCATGAATAACTCCTCTTTGTTTAATCAGAAAATTCTGCTTTCAGATCCATACCTAATCACCTTGATTTTTTTTTTTTTCCAGATCAAACTTTCTTTTCCAGAGCTAGGAGAATGATAACTATTCAAAAAAGGCATAGGGCTCCCTTTGCTTATTGCAAAACACCGTGAAAGAAATCCTCGATCAGGAAACAGTGATTCCAGAACCACCTGCACTAGCACTGAAATCTTCCAGTCCTCATCGGTGCCAGAAAATCATCAGGGAGTCCCAACCAGGTATAAATTCCCGTTGCTGCCTCAGGTCAACCAATACAGTGCCAGCTTCATTCACTGGTGCTTAACAAAATGGACTTTTTAAAATGGACAATCATTATTCAAAAACAAACAAACAAAAAACACAAAAACCAAACCACTGTCTAGTCTAGTTGCATCTAGACTCTGACATAATTCATACCACTGCTTATAAAATCTAATCACTATTAATTATAACCAGATGCAAAAGAAGAAAAGCTAACTTTTCTTGAGGGCTTCCGTATGCCAGGAACTATGGTCATCAATTCATAATACCCTAATTGGATAGGTATTATTATTATTATAAATTAATAAATATATAATTATTATAATAAATATAGAGGTGACCCAGAGCACGCACAGAGAACTGATGCTACTTGTTCATGTTTTCTTCACTGGTAAATATTATAGTCCAGACAGGGACCCAGGCGGTCTTTTTTTTTTTTTTTTTTAAGATTTTATTTATTCATTTGACAGACAGAGATCACAAGTAGACAGGCAGACAGAGAGAGGGAGGAAAGCAGGCTCCCTGCTGAGCAGAGAGCCCGAAGTGGGGCTCGATCCCAGGACCCCGGGACCATGACCCGAGCCGAAGGCAGCAGCTTATCCCACTGAGCCACCCAGGCGCCCCAGCAGTCTGACTTTTGAGCTGAGCTGTCTGCTGATTGCATGACACAGGAAAATGTAATTGCAACCTCATTTTTCCCATATGCCCTTTTGCAATACTAGCAGACCTATATTATATATTATAGCTTAAAAATAGGAAATCACATAATTCAGACTGTGCTCCCCCCATTTTTTTCATTAAAGAAAGCTACCAAAATTATGGACAGTGTATAGACAATCTATCTTATGAACAGACATAATGGAAAAATGAGAAAATTATAAAATTGATTAAAAATGTTTACTGTGATTTTGGGAATATCCTCTTTTAATTTACTATTCCTTGTGAAATGATTCAAACATCTGAATACAAAAAGTTCAGGACAAAAAGCCTCTAGGAACTAAAAAAATTGAACTATTAAAAAGGAAATAAGTTTTTGGGTGCCTGGGTGGTTCAGTCAGTTAAGTGGGACTTAACTGAGGTCATGACCTCAGGGTCCTGGGATGGAGCCCAGAGGCTGGCTCCCTACTCGGTGAAAAGTCTGCTTCTCCCTCTGTCCCTCCTCTTGGCTTATGCTCTCTCTCCTGCTCCCTCTCTCTCAAACGAATAAATAAAATCTCTTTAAAAAGCAAACAAATGACTTGTTTAGAGATTGTTAGTTGACTCAAAGAGTAAACACAAAACTCTATCCAAAACAATGAATAATTTCTGATTTTGCCATTTACTTTATTTTCAAATTCTGTGTAATTAATTTTGCTAGTTATCTTAAAAGGGATATATGAGTAGTCACTTATTTTCATGCTCAGAAAAATGCCAAGTGTCTTTCTAGAGGAATGGGACTGGGCTGTCCCTCATCTTCCTGTTATGCTTCAAGTATTCTCGCTCCCTTTCCTCATCTCCACCCTAAATTAGCCTTTTCTTTTATCCATCTTATCAGATCTCTGTTCATCCTATAAAGGGCAGAAAAACTAAACTGAACTGAACTGAAAAACTAAACTGAAATTAATTCTTGGTAATGAAAGGCAATATTTTTTTTCTGTTTTATACATAAGGTAAGCACTTAATATCTATGAAGTCTAAAGAGGGGGAACGACAAAAATGGTCCTAGATAATAAGGGTCTGACTAAACAAACAAAGTGAAACAAACCAAGCAAAAATGGTAAGTTTAAAACACAAAAGAAAAGCTTGTTAGATCACTATCATTCTTTCCTTCCTACTTTTGCCTTATTTTCAAATTTTCAAAGTAGAAGGAAAGAAGGAAAGGAGGAAAGAAGGAAAAAAGTTCTATAGTCAGAGGAAATGGGGGAAGGGGACTTTTTCCTAAAATGTTTCTACCCTCTAACTTATGTTCCTCATTTCTGGCTTTTTTCCCCCCTCCCCAGGCTCATGGGCTTTGAAGAGGCAACTCAATAACCCCCATGAATCCAATGCCAAATATTCCCTATGTCGTTAGAGCCTATGTCATAATTCTTCTCAGGTGTATAAGCACCTGAACACAGTTGATTACTTGAGCCCTATCTCTGAGTGATAAGGTAGGAATATGCTTTGTCTCACCGTTTATGAGAGAGGCAATGGATGTATATTTATTGTTTTGCACAATCAGATGCTATCTCATTATAACTTAGTCAATTAGTAAACAAATATTACTAAGTATCTATCATGACTCCAGAATGTGACACAGACTTGCTGCCCCAGGCTAACTGGGTAGAATACATTTCCTGATGATGTAGTAACCATAGTTTTAATTTTTGCCTGCATTAAAGTAATTTATTACAAATGAAATGCATGCCATACATGTGAGTTCTGGCTTAAAGAATTATTTCTACTTCTAAAAGAAAAACTGAACCACTGTAATAGAGATTCAAAATTATTGGGAAGTATGAATGTTGCAAACATGCTTTATGACCTAGATGCTGGAATGACCAGCATCTAACTGGAGTACAGGTTTGGTGTAACTTGACAGAATATTTGAAGTCAAGGTATACAGAGGAATCTGAATGTTGGGGTTGCTGAACTTGGCACAGGGCTGCTAACAAACTGAATGAAACCAGACTTCATTGAGAATCACATTTCACAAGGAAGGAAATGGTATCAATACAATAAAATTTAGATTCAAATAAAAGTCTTTCTCTTTACCAAAAAATAAGCACAAGATATCTTCCCAAATCATTTCTTTGCGTATAGACAAAATTCATGTGAGTCCATGGCCATAACATTAGAATAATGTTCATCTTTTTACAAACTTTGAAATTTTGACTTACTAGGTAATTTTTCCTACGTAGACGAGAGATTTCCTGTTCCTCAGAGCAGTATTGCAGAGTGGTTTGGAATATGGAAACTGGAGTCTCACCAGCTGACTCAAATCCCTGTTCAGTGTCTTCTCATCACTGTAAGCTTAACCTCTTCTTCTATCAGTTTTGTCATCTGTAAAAGGATCACAAGACTAATATAATGAACCTCATAAGTTTTTGTGAGAATTAAGTGAGTTAACATATAGAAAGTGCCTAAAAAAGAAGTAAACCCTAAATATGGTTTTAGCTGTTGTTAAATATATTTTGTCTACTCAACCGGGGTTAAAGGAAATAGCTGAATATGGAGTGAGAGGTGGGAGATGAGGGGTAAGAGAATGGAGAGAAAAAACATAAAAATATTTCCTAAAGGTCAATATAGGTCTTTAATCACTGGCCAGACTTTGGTTTATTGATACCTCAGGGTCTTGAAGAAACACTCACTCGGACAGCAAGATGAACAACCCCCGGCCAGAAGGAACAGACGGGTCATGTCAGGAGTGAAAAAGGGAGAACAGCTGGGTGTTATCACTGATGCGACAAGTTTGTTTGCAACATAAAGTATTTGACTTTAGGCTCATATTTTAAGCCCCATTTTATATATTTATTTAACAGGCTAGCAGATTGTAGTGCAAATTCACCTTTTGTGCTTTCTTTCATAGAATGAGATTCCCAAACCACATTATAATGTCATCTACTGTAACTGCTTCCTCCTTCCAAATGATGATTTCAAGATAAATGAGAGCTTTTGCCACAGATGTTACCAATAGAAAAGAAAGGATAAAAGAGATTTTTTTTTGTTTTCCTTTGAGGATGATAAAAATAAAATAAATTAAAAATGACTTGCCTAAAGACCACATCAATAAACAATATTGCCAGGCATCCTGGGTTTAAAGCCCTTTCTCACTGTGTGATCTTAATCAAATTATTTAATCTTTCTAAAATTTGGTTTTCTAAACATAAAACAGGGATTATGAGTATGTGATTATACAAATTAAATGAGTACGGAGAGAGAGTGTTCATGGAACAGTGCCTATAATAACTACCCATCAATGTTTGCCAATCTGTCATCATCGGTAATTGATGTCTGATGGAATGCATTCTATTAAAGTGTTTCTTACAAGAAATCACACAAATAGAATCAATTTCCTCAGTATGACTAAGAAGAAACCAGCTCTAAGAAACAAAATTGAGAGCAGTTGCATATTTTTCATGTACTTCTCTATAAAGATATATACATCTGTAAAGATAGCTGCCTATTTCACTCCCCACTCCAGACCATGTACACAATGGTCATGACAGTCACATTCTTTTACAAATGATGAAATTCATCTGCTGCTCCTCCTCTTTGAAACAATGATGCTCACGCCTATGACTGTGAATGTGGTTGAGTACCTCTGTGGGTAACATTCTATCAACTAGTCCAGTATCCTGTACTCTTGTCTTCTTGCTACCAGCCAACCCCAGGTGCCCCGAATGCATTCACAACCACAGCAGCAGACACAATGCCCTCTGTGGCCATCTTTCTAGAAAACTATCAAACTGTGCTAACAATAAAGGTACTCATTTTAAAACACTCATTTGCCATTACTTTTAAGCCTGGAAGTGACCTGAATGGCTGGAAGGACAAAAGAAAGAGAAGCTATCTTTCACCGACACCTATGTTTAGGAATCCTCTCTGGGTGTGTCACATATCTGGTCTCATTTCATATGGCTCTGTCACATTCACATTAGATTAGCTTTTAGATATTTTACCAAATGAAAACAATGACTGAACCATGAGTCTGGATACTTGGAGCAGAAGTGTCCATGGTCTTTCTTACATTTGAAAATAATAATAGCAATAATAATTATTTGAGACCTCATTGATTCATAAGTGTATAATTTCCTTTCTCTAGAGTTGAAAAAAGAGATTCTCTCTTTTTTTGTCTAAAAAAATCAGTGGAATTTATATAGCATTACTTACCTTATAATTTTGACAAGTAGGAACTCATCAGTTGAGAGATACTGTGTTTTAGAGAAGCATGGACTTTGCCCTTTTTTCTGTTCAAGGCTTTTTCTTTCAGACACCCTTTTGAATGGGTATAAACTTGCTCTGCTTCCCCTTCTAGACTGTGAATTCCTGAAAGCCAAAGACCAGGCTTGGTTGGTTGTTTTACTTCCTTTCTCCAGTTGGTAGCATATGAGTTTAATTTTAACAAATTAATTAACTTATTAATTAATCAATCAATGACTTATGATGTTCTGAAATCTCTTCTGAACAATTCTGCTTAGATCATATGATCTTTTATTAGTATTTCCTAAGGAGTCAGATAATATGGCAACTATACACCTTAATTTTTTCAGAACATTAAAGATTTTGAATGCTCTATATTATTATTACATTAAGTCAGAAAATATGTCTCAGTTCCTGGCTTTAGAAATAGAAACACTGTGTATAAACCTCATACAACTGATAGAGGAAGCTGGGTCTTCCCGACCTGCCATTCACCCCCAGGACTTTAGGCAATAAGACATGAAACAAAGGGTACATCCTTTGAAATCCAAGAGACCAAGGTTCAAATCCTCATTCTATTCCTTATTTAAGGTTTTCCATGATTTTTGTTGCCTTCAAAAAGCACTTTCCAACCAAAATCTTACATGGAAAATCAAATATTTATGATAGACAACAGTAGAGTTTTCTCCTCAGAGTAAGAGGAAGAGCCCATTTGTTCTTCCTTTTTATCCTGTCTAACTTACCACTCTGTCTCCCACTGCACCCAGAAAAGAAAAACTCTCAGGAACAAAATTTGAAAACCACAGATTTTGTCTTTCAGAATCTGGCTTTCATCATCTCCAAACTGGGAATGATAATATTTACCAGAATGAAGTGTGTTTATCCTGAAAAGATTTTGTAGTCACAGGACTTTTTTGGTCTTTAGTCTTCAGATGACATCTTACTCTTAGAACCTTTTTCTACCTAGGGAGAATAGATTTGTGAAGTTTAATTTTCCAACCCAACAAGTCCTGGCTCCTAACATTTTCTCTAATCTCTGCTTGTAAATTGAATAGTACTTTCTTCAGCTTGCTTCTCTCTCTTCCTAGAGCTTAACACACAGAGCTAAAAAAAATTCTAAGGGAAAGGAGTCAGACTCCAGTTTGGGATGTAAAGAGGACCACGGGTATAAGAGATGGGTGGAATGGATGGGATCCCTATTTGCAAACTGTCTTCACAGGCCGATCCAAGATTACCATAGGCAACAGTGTAACCAACTGGTTCACAGGCACTAATGATGGATTGCCAGCTTGTAGCTTACAACAGCAATTTGAAAAATTTTCTACCCTTTGCTAATAGCGCAGCCTCTTCTTGCCAACCAGTCTCAAAGTGAAAGTTCTGGTACTAATTTCTGTATCAATTATTTATTGCTACATGAAAAACCATCCCAGAAGCAAAAGATAAAACACAGCTATTGTATTCGCTTACAAGTCTCTGGGTTAGCAGTTTGGGCGTTGTTCAGCCAGGTGGTTTTGAGGCTGGTTTCATACAGGGTTACTTATGAGGCTGTATTTATTTGCTGACTCAGTTTCAAATGGATAATCTACGATGAACACACCCATGTGCCTGGTCTTTGTCAAACTGTCCATGGCATCTCTGTTCTCTTAACTTCTTGCTGGCTGGGTCAGGCTCATTTCCATCTTCGTCTTAGTGTTCCCACTACATACAAAAGAGGTTAAGCCCCAATATACAAACACCTTTCAAAGCTCTGTTTATGAAACATTTGTTATTACTACATTGGCTGGCAGGTCACATGACTAAGCACAGATTCAAAGTTTGGAGAAATCGATTCTTTCTCTTGAGGAGAAATGTGCCAGAGCCAAATTGCAAAGTCATGTTTATACAAGGGTGGAATTATCAAAACCTACTTTGAAATCAGTCTACCACAGATTTATTGTAAGCAATTGTGAGCTGTTTTGTAAAAATCCATTTTGTCCTGATAATCAACCAATGAAGCTTAGGAAAGTCTTACTTCTCAAAAAGAGTAAAAGTGGGTTCAAAGTTGTACCCGAAGTTGTTTCTCACTCACTCAAATCTAGATATATTTTCTTAGAGGAGAAAGGAATGTGGAACTGTATCCAGTGTTTTGAGAATTATTCGTTATCCTAGGTTTCTTTGGTTGCAGGCCAAAATGTCCTTGGAAGAATATTGGCAATGCACAATTTCCTGAGAGACTAGAGAACTAGGCTTTAATACTGGTAGGAACAGAGGCAGCTAAAAAGACAATGAAGCGGGGTGCCTGGGTGGCTCAGTGGGTTAAAGCCTCTGCCTTCAGCTCAGGTCATGATCTCAGGGTCCTGGGATCAAGCCCCACATCGGGCTCTCTGCTCAGCAGGGAGCCTGCTTCTACCTCTCTCTCTGCCTGCCTGCCTAGTTGTGATCTCTCTCGCTATCAAATAAATATAAAATCTTAAAAAAAAAAAAAGACAGGGGGGGAACAAGATGGCGGGGAACTAGGAGGAGGCGCCGGTTCAACCTGTCCCCTAAAGAGCTGATTACCTACCAAGGAACTCTGATCACCCATGAAATCAGCCTGAGATCAGAATTCTACATGTCAGGATCTCGACGGGGGGCAGAAGATGCCAGTGGGCAGTCTTTTTGGTTTGTCTGTTTTTGTTTGTACACTTCACAAACCTTACCTTGGGGCCCATTTGGGCTGAGCCTTCTCTTTTATCCTTCTTTCTTTTTCCTCTCTCTCTCTCTCTTTTTCTGCTTTCTCTCTTTCTTTTTTCTTTCATTTGGGTGGGGACCCTTGATTGCTCAGAAGCATTCCAGGGTGCACCTTCACTGCACCAAGGTTGATACATCCAGCTACAACCATTCAGCCATCTCTCACCAAAATGACTAGGAGGAGGAATGCCCAGCAGAAGAAAAATTCAGAGGATGGGCCCTCTGCAACAGAGCTAATGGCCACATAGACATTATGTGGAAAGGGAATTCAGGCTAACAATTACCCAGGCAACAGCGAGGTTGGAGAAAGCCATGGACGACCAAATGGAATTGATTAGGGCAGAACTGAAAGTCAGCAGGGATGATGTTCACAATATTAGGGCAGAACTGAAAGCCACCAGGGATGATGTTCACAAGGCTCTCAATGAGTTACAATCTAATCTAAATTCTCTAGAAGCTAGGGTAACTGAGACAAGATAGAATTAGTGATCTGGAGGACAAACAGATAGAAAGGATCAGGAGGAAGCCTGCAACAAACAGCTTAGAAACCATGAAAACAGAATCAGGTAAATAAATGATGCCATGAAACGTTCCAGTGTCAGAATTATTGGAATCCCTGAAGGGGAGGAGAGAAAGAAAGAAGTCTAGAAAACTTAGTGGATATAGTGGAAAACGTACTCCATGAAAATTTTCCCAAACTCTCTAATGGAACCAGCGTTCATATACTAGAGGCAGAATGGTTTCCCCGCCAAGATTATAGATTCTCAAAAGACCTCGAGACACCTAATAGCAAGAAGAAAGAATTATAATTGTAGGCAGGCCCTCTTGAAGGCAGCTAGGACAAGAAGCTCCTTACATACAGAGGAAAGCCCATCAGAATAATGTCAGACCTGTCCACAGCAACCTGGCAAGCCAGAAAGGGCTGGCAAGATATATTCAGGGCACTAAATGAGAAGAACATGCAGCCAAGAATACTTTATGTCTTCTGAATACTGAATGCCAGCAAGACTGACATTCAAAATGGATGGAGATATAAAGAGTTTCCAAGACCAGCAAGGCTTAAAAGAGTTTGCAAACACCAAGCCGACACTGCAGGAAATATTAAGGGGGGTTCTACAAAAGAGGAAAAACCCCAAGAATATCATTGTACACAAATACAGAGACAATCTACAGAAAGAAAGACTTCAAAGGTAACACAATGTCAATAAAAACATATCTATCAATAATCACTCTCAATGTGAATGGCTTAAATGCGCCCATAAAA
>PISX010010333.1:0-70916 GCA_004024625.1 Mellivora capensis
GTGGATGGGTGGATGGGTGGGTGAGTGGATGTTTGAGTGGATGGATGCATCAGTGGAAGCATGAGTCTATGCAAATCTCATGTAGCCTGCTTTATAGAGGAGGGACGGGGCCCACAAGGATGATATCCTCCGTTGCAAAGCCCCCAAAAGAGAGATAGAAGTCACAAGACGATATAAGCTTCAGGATAGGTCAGATGGGGGGTGTGTGAGCATCTCCGTGTGAACCCAACAGGGCCAGCACTTTCTAGCCCAGAGCCCAGATGGCTGCCAACCTCTGCTTTCCAGTCCTGAGTGAGGTGTGGCTGAATGGTGGTAGACAACAGGGATGGGGCAGGAAAAATCCCGTCCCCCTGTGCTTATTCACGCCCAGCAGATGAGGCCACCAGAGGACTAATTGCCCCGCCCCCACTGCCCAGTTCAGGGGCCACTGGGCAAACCCAGAGCCACCAGGAAGGTAACATGTGCTCGGCTGGGCAGATCTGTGGAAAATGCTCACACGGGCAGGGCTCCAGGGGTCCCTGGCTGCCGTCAGTTGATGGTGCCTCTCCCGGCAGTGGGGAGGGCGGCTCAGTCAGAGCCCACACTGGGAACAGCCCAGGAGGAGGCAGACCCTGAACCACCAGCTTCAGCCTTCCTGGTGCTGCGGGCCCCTTTGCTGGTGGAACCAAAATAATGGCCCTTTTCTCCAAATAATGTTTTGAGAACACAAATGCTTTTGTAGAATTACAGAAACCCATTATATTCAAGTACAGTTGCCGAAATGTTAAACAATTTCAAATATACATACTTTCTCATTCAACCACGAGTTTGAAGCAGTGAGGAGTGTTAACTGGTTAACTGCAATCTGAACCGCGATGGGACCCAGCAGGCTGAACCCGCTGAAGGCCCCGCTCCGGGCGGGCTCCGGACGGCGGCAGGTGCACGGGCTGCTGGCCCCGAAATCCTGGGTGCGGCGCCATGGCAACGTGCATGCTAAGTGTTGGGTTGAGGTTAATGGACTCAGATACAATTTGTTTTCCTATGCAAGTCCATGGACCCCCCAACTTCTAAGTAAAGAACTGTGTTTCAAGCCTGTCTTGAAGGCTCCTCTCTTGCCTGGCCTCCGCCAGGGCCCTCCAGCCTTGGTGACCCCCTGCCACTGCAAGGCCTCCAGGCCCCCCAACATTGGTTTTATTTGCTGGGTGCTCTTGGGGTTCCGTTTCCTCCCCTGGACAGTGAGAGGACTGGGGGGTCTACCTTGCACGGTGGTGAGAAGTCAATGAAACGGTTCCCATATGGATCCTGCCCTGTCTCAGTTGGCGGTGGTCCCTGTGAGACCCTCCTGCTGGGAAGGGCCACTCAGGGCAAGGCTTGAACGGTCATGCCCACCTCCAACAGGGCGTGTTACCCTGAGAAAGCTCTTCCTAAATGGAGCCCAGCCAGTCCTTCTGGGGGCTCTGCGTGGTGAACCAAAACCCCTGTTCAGGACAGTCCTTTGGAAGAGAAGGACATTCTCTCTGTTGCCCATAGCACCTGTCACCTCCGCACCCCCAGGGGTCTGCAGCAGCCTCTCCTCCCCCAGCCTCGTGGCTCCCAGCCCTCCCACAGCATAGTAGCGAGATCTGCCCACACCCCACTCCGGTCACCTGGCTCTTCCTCCTAAACCTTTGCCTCAAGATCTGGCCAGACTCCAGAGGTGACCCAGGAGACCCCCAGTCTGGGTCCCTCTCCCCTCGATGTAAGCCTCTCCCGTTTGGAGCAGCTTCTCTCCCCACGGCGCTTCTATCCCCCCCAGGCTTTGCCCAGCTCCACCCATTGTACCCCGGCACCTCCCTCAGAGCCCTCAGGAAGCACCCGTCTTGTGCTCCCACGGCCCCTGGGCACCCCCCCCCCCCCCCCGCCCCGCAGCCTGAGCACCCTTGGGTGCGGCTGCTGTGGGCATCTCCCTGCTCCATTGGGAAAGCAGCCATGGGCCCGGACCCACTCTTCTCAGGGATGGCTGTGTCCTGGGCACGCAGTCCCGGGCTCCAGCCAAGCCTGACGGATAGGTGAGTGAGTGCACCAGCCTGCGTCTGAAGGCCAGCCCCCTGCCCTCATCAGTAACTTCTCGGGTTTGGATCCCACCTTCTCCTGCCCTCAGGGCTCTGCTTCACACTAGCACCGAGGGAGACGGCAGGGATGGCCAGCTATCCTCCACCCTCAGACTTCCTGCTCTCTGGCTGGGGCAGAGGAGGCGGCTCACTGGGCCCAGGACCCCGGGATGACTGGTGTGCTAAGGTGGGGTGTGCTCCAGGCCCAGCTGTTCAGGCCAGGCCTCGGGAGCCTGGGTCAGGGCATAGAGTGTCCCCAACACCGGGGAGGACTGTGCCAGGATGACAGGGGCTGCCTGAGGCTGGCGGCGGGTGTGGTGCAGGGAGAGCCTGGCAGGCTCGCCCTGTGAAATGGGCTCCAGGAGCAAGATGCGGCTTCGGGGCTGAGCCCTGGCAAGGGTGGACTGTGAGGAGGGTGTAATGCGAGCGTGACCGAATCACAGCCGAGCCCCCCGACTGTCGGCTTAGCCCCCGTGAGCCTGGAACCAGTCACATCCTGCCACGAGGCTCGGAGAGGTGAAGCTGCCAGCAGGGGTGTGGGGGGCTGGGGTTTGGGACCCAGGGTGGCCAGAGGCACAGGGTGGAGGGTCCTGATGTGCTGAGCCCCCCCACCAATGTCCTCCCACCCCTCTTCCTTGCCTACTCCCAGCCCCGCCAAGAGCATCCGGCCCAGGCTAGGCAGCCCATTCCACAGAGGAGCTAACAGAGGCTCGGGGGCTGGGGGAAGCCAGCCACAGAGGGAAGACTGTCACCCCCACATGACCTGGCACTCCTGGGGGACAGGTCCCTGCTGCTGCCACCCGCCTCAGAGTGCGCCCTCTGGGTCCTAGGGTGCCACCCACACAGGGGAAACCCCCTCCCCGTGGCCACTTTCCCTTTGAGGAGCCCCAGGTAGAGGGTGGTGAGTCACCTCACTCGGCCCTGTCCGGGGTCCCGGTTTCTCTCTGACTGTCTGGGCTCAGCCGGCCTGGGCACCATGTGTCCCAGGAGAAAGGCCCCTCTTCTGGGCACGTGTGCCGTTTTTCCTGTTTGCCCTTCTTTTCTCCTCTTCATCCTGCCTTGGGGTTTGCAACAGTTTAAAAGGGGAGGAGATTGGCTCTGGTGCACTGACCAACCACCTAGAATCTTCCAGAACATTCTACCCATAGAGCTTGGAGCCTGGGAACTACTAGACCTGGCCAAAGCTGAGTCCCGACAGGAGGAAGATGAGCTGGTCAGTGGTCCATGATGGGCGGGGTCAAGTGGGCTCGAGAAGCGTACGGGCCAGGCCCTCGGAGCCTCGGAGCCCTCGGCTCGCCTTTGCAGGAACAGCCCTGAATCTGGGGACGGGCTGCACAGGGGGCCCGGGTGGGACCTTTCAGACAGCTGTGGGCTTGGGGGGGGGGATGGAGGCCCCTGCCAGGATGGGCCAGAGGGAATGAGGTTCTTCCAAGTGCCTGGAACCCTGGGAACGAGAGACGCCGAGGCCCGACCTTCCCCAATGCGCCGCGCTGCAGACGCCGGTCACTTCCAAGAGGCCCCATGATCCCGAGCACGTCTCTGTGGTTCTGTCACATGGAAAGGGTCTCTCCTTGGGTTGCGGGAGAAATTGGCCTATATCCGTCAGGAAAGAAACTGTATATTTTAGATTCTCTCTCCTTATTAAAAATTTAAGTTCACGCTAACATTTTTTCTCCAACACACACAAGTTTCGAGACCGTAACGCTCAGGTGCAGGCCACCCAGCCTCACTGAGACAGCAGCGCTGCCAACATCAGGCCTCACTCTACAGAAGAGAACGTCCCAGCAGAAGGGGGCCCGGCCATCCCGCTGAGGCCAGTGTGCCTGGAATCTGGCGTTCCCGTGTCCCGGCGATGCTCCTCGCAGCCTCTGGGTGTCGGCAGCCAGGGCCGTGGCCCAAGCCCGTCCTGGCCTCCTGCTCCCCTGTGTGGGCTGCGGCTGGAGGTTGCTCGTGGTGCCCTTGAGGCTCTAGTTCCCCAGGAGCAGAGCAGGGGCCCCTCCCGCTCTGCCGTCACCTACATGACGCCTTAAGTCCCCAACTTCTCTTGCTGAGGTTCAAACTCCCACGGCAGCCCCTCCACGGGAAGCCACCGCGGACCACGGGGCTGGCCAGCATCCGCCGAGCCCTGCGAGTGTGCGCCGACTTCCCCACGTTCCCGGCCGCCCGCCTCACCGCAACCCTCTGCTCCTGCGGCCCCCATGACCCCAGGTCAGCAGTCCCTGCTCTGCATCTGTTCACTGAACCCCAGACGCCCCCGGGCACGGTGCAGAAGGGCCAGGGCAGAGGGCAGGCCCTCCCAGGGCGGCCCCAGCCTGCAGCGCCAGCACCCCCAGCTAACGTGTCAGAAATTCTCAGCCCCATGGGACTCGCCGAGTCACATGCCTGGGGCTGGCTCTCCTCCCACCCACTTCTTCTGATTCTTTTGGGGGAATTCCTCCCAGGGGGGTACAGCCATGCTACCCAATCCCACCATCAAAGGAGAATGCCCGGGACCCAGGGCAGCCTGTGGGAGTCTTCCCCAGGGCAGACCCACAGATATGGCTGAGTTTATGTTCCTGCAGGTAGAGGTGTGATGGGCTGACTTTGAGGCCATTGTGCCTGGAAGGGCAGAGACCAGGAGAGCAGAAGCTGGAGCTCCCGATGAGACAGCCTTGGTGAGCCCCTGGATACAGCCATGCCTGAAACCTTCCTGCATGTCTGTGTTCCAGGCACTCAAACATCCCTGCGGTTGACCCAGTTTGAATTATGTTCCAGACATGGCCACTAAGGCAGCCCCAGCCGACAGGTCTCGTACCACAGTAAGAAGGATCGATTCACATATCTGTTTATCTCTGTGTCCTGGCCACTTCTCAGACGTCCTATGCACTTCACAAGGCCTGCCTGGCCTTGGCTCAACTTTGTCGCATTTCCTGTCCACTCTGGGCCACAGCAGCTGAGGCCCGCAGAACACTTCTGCCCTGGTCATGCCCTGATGCCCCACAGCGGGAGGCAGCCACGCCTGTAGAGTCGGGGTGTGGCCCAGGCCCGCGCAGGGGTCCTATGAGGTCAGCAGCAGGACGCCGACATTGTCCCCGTCATGCCTGCGTGGGTGGAGGCCTCCCTGACACAGATGGAGCTCTGAGTACCCAGAACCCCCCACTTTACACCCTCAGGGGTCCCTCAGGTGGCCCGGTTCTCCATATGGGGTGAGACATAGGGTGTGGTGTTCTCAGGAGAAAACGACGATCACGGAGGGGGTGGGGTCGAATGCTGGCTTACTCACTCCCTTTCCCCACATTATCACAGAATGTGACCAGTTTGTGGGACTCCTGGGTGGCTCAGTGGGTTAAGCGGCTGCCTTCGGCTCAGGTCATGGTCCCAGCGTCCTGAGATCGAGTCTCACATCGGGCTCCTTGCTCGGCAGGGAGCCTGCTTCTCCCTCTGGCTCTGCCTGCCTCTCTGTCTGTCTGTGCTCACTCTCTTGCTCTCTCTCTCTGACAAATAAATTAAAAAAAAAACTTAAAAAAAAAAAAAAAAAGAATGTGACCAGTTTGTCACTCAGCCGTCTGGAAGCTCCGGGCTCCAGTGGCCTTCCTGCTGACTCCTCCCCCGTGTCTAGGGACCCCCCCCCCAGCCCCCTCTCTGGCTTCTAGGAAGCCAGACTTCCCTAAGAAGTTTGGGTGCTAGACCCTGGGGAAGGGGACTTGGGATCCATGGCAGGGAATCTGGGGGTCCTGGGACACCAGAAACCCCAGGAAGTCTGCAGGTGTCTCACTAAACCCCAGTGCCCTGGGGTCTCCAGAGACCAACAGTTGTGTGCTGGGAGAGGGACGGGACCTGGGGGGTGGGTCTCAGACCTCATTTGCTGCCACACTGCCCCTACTCACTCTGGTCTCCTCACTGTTCCACGCACAGGCGAGGCTCAGTGCCCCAGGGCCTTGGCACGATGGCCGTCTCCACCGGGACTGCTCCTCCCCCATGTATCATCTCCCTCCCTCTCCAGACCACCCAGGCCGCCCAGCCCTCGACAACCCCCCGCCCGGGGCTTGGTGTTTCTCTAGTGCCAGGTGTCGCTTTCTGACGGGATAGACGATTTATGGATCAGTTTAGTGCGTCATCTCTCCCTTCACTGGAAGGTCGGCTCCACGGGGCCAGATTTTTGTTTGTTTTAAACACGATTTTTTAGAGCAGTTTCAGGTTCACAGCAAAGCTGAGGGGAAGGCAGTTCCCACGTGCCCTCCACCCACGCCGCCAGCCGCGCAGCTCGTTTGCAACGGTCGGGGAACCTGTCGTCACCTAGAAGCCGCAGTTTACCTGTGGGTCACGCCTGGGGCTGGACGCTTTGTGGGTTTGGGCACACGGGTAAAGACGTGTTTGTCGTCAGACCTGCCCTGAGGTGCCCCGTGCTCACCTGCTCGTCCTGCCCCCCAGCCCGGGTGACCACGGACCCTCTGACCTTTTCCAGGCACCGCGTGGTTGGACCCCCACCGCACGCGGCCTTTCTGATCAGCTGTGCCGTGCCTCTCCGGGGCACGCCAGCTCATTCTCTGAGCCACGGTGTGGATGGACCACACTTCACTTACCCATCAGCTCCTCGAGGATAAAGCTGCGTCACGTGCAGGACTGTGTGTCCAAAGCTCCCTTAGAGGGACGGCAGTGAGGGGGGGTGGGCCTCCCCACTAGCCTCACGGTGATTGAGTCCCCGCTCGGAAGACCGTATCTTCAGAGCGCCCGGGCGGCTCACTTGGCCAGGCACCCGACTCTTGGTTTGGGCTCAGGTTGTGATCTCGGGGTCGTGGGGTTGAGCCCCATGTCAGACTCCGCGCTCAGCGGGGATCCTCTCTGTCCCTCTCCCTGTGCCCACCTGTACGCATGCTCTCTTTCTCGAATGAATGCATAAATCTTGTTTTAACGAAAAACATCCTGGGGTCAGGGCTTCAGCATAGGAATTCTGTGGGAACATGTCTCAGGCCATGGCATCCTTCCCCTAATCCTTTAGGCAGAGTGTGGCCCTGCTGCCCCCTTGACCTTAGACTCCTGGCCGCCAGAGCCGCAGACCAGAGACAGTTTCTGTGAAGCTCCATTTGGGGGGCAGGTGAGGCAGCCCCAGGGACGGGCACCACCCTGAAGGCATGGTTGTTGCTATGGGTTATCCCCATTTTATGGAATCTGGGTGACCCCCCCCCCCCACCCCTGGCCCGGCCCCGCGCATTCTCCTTCCACATGCTGGCTGTCCCTGCACTGGATGCAAGGGCACAAGGCCGTCCTCTGGGCGGGTCCCACACAGCCGGTGGAGGGAGGACAGTGAAATCAGGAGCAGAGTCCGAGCGGGACCTGGTGAGGCCTACTGGGGAGGAAAGTAGCCCCAAGGGGCTGGAGATGACTGGGTGTGCCTCCGGGGGAGGGAGGCCTTCTCCTGGGAGGACACAGTCCGGGGGGCGCTCGTGGGCCGATGCCGTGGGACGCGGCTCTGAGTGGAGCCGGGTGCACCCTGCAGGCTGGGCTCTGGCCGCATCATCCCCTCTCGGAACTCACAGGCCCTGGTGTGCGTCAGACCCACCTGCCCACGGGGGCGCCTACGTCAGGGGGTGCTTGCGACCTTGCGGTCAGCCCCCCAGGAAGGCAGACCCTCTCCAGCCAGGCAGAGCTCCCTCCCAGCTGGCGAGGACAGAACCCTAGGCTCGCTGGAGGCAAAAATATGGCATATTGGGACGTATTTGGATGTAAATATTTTCAGCCCCGAGAGTAGCTGGGAGGTGAGGTCCTGTTCCCGCTTGTCTCCTGGAAGCCAGGAATCTGGGCCATATGGCTTCTCTCGCAGCTGCGTCCCTTCCTCACACTGTGGGGAGGGAGGAGTGTGCAGGCCCGACCTCGTCTGCTCTTGCCGGGTTTAGCAGCGCCTGGGGGAGTCTGTGCTCTGACGGACCTGGCCGGGCTCTGACTTGCGCTGGTTACAACCAGGGGTGAACCAGGTGCCTGTGGCAGGTTGTCTTCTCGAGGGAGAAGGAGGGCTCAGACGTCTCCCCAGGCCACACAAGGACCTCAGGAACTCCTGCCTCCCACCCCCTGCATACGGAGCCTCCTGGCGGCAGACCTTGGGAGACGCTGTGGGTCCCCTGAGAGGGGAGCAGGTCAATACTCAGACTAACAAGGGGAATGCTTCCACTCAAGAACCTTCACTGGCTCCCCATCTCCCATCGAAGCAAGGCTAGTGCCGCCCAGCATTCCAGGTCCGGAACACGCCATCCTCCACGCTCGTCTCTGTGTTGGCCTCCAGGCAGTTCTTAGGAAATTCCCTCCCCTAAGGTGACCAGCCCTATCCCGCTCTGCCGGGAGGATGTCCTCCCCTGAGGTCACGGAGTTCCTGGTGACTGAGCTGACAAGGCCTCAGAGGTGACTCACTGGGTCGGACTGGAGTGTGCTGAAGCCCCCTCCGCCGGGGGCTGCAAGGAGGACCCTCTCCAGTTTCAAATGGGAGACAGAGGCCCCGTGAAGGGAGGTTCGGTGACCTGCCCTGGTCACCAGGCCGGGCATGGCAAGGCCGTCCTGCTCCCCTCTGCACGTCCTCTCCGCGGTTGGTCCCCACACGGGCGGGCCCAGGGGTTCCCAGGGAGAGCTCTGCGTTTCGATGGGATGCTCTCGGCCACCAGGAGCGGAGCCTCTGGCCAACAGTGGCTTACTAAGCCCAGACGTTTACTTCCCGGGCAGCCTGGAGGCAGGTGGGATGGGACTGGGTACGGCCAGTCGCTGACGTCCTCGGGTTCCTGGGCTCCCTCCACCCTTGCTCTGCTGTCCCCTGTGTTTGGGCGGGTCTTGCCGACCCCACGTGGTGACTGTAGCTCCTGCCACCACCACATTCAAGGAAGGAGGGAAAGGCGCCTGGGGAAGGTCTCCAGAACCTCCGGGCAGGGCTCCCCTTCCAGCTCATTGGCTAGAGGGTCCCGTGGCTGTGCCTGGATGCAAGGGGGACATCCTGGTGGTCCCGGCCTTTGGGAGAGGGTGAACTCACCATGGGCACCTGAGAGGGGTGGGGGCAAAGGGTCAGAGAAGGTAGAGGGGGCAGGACCCGCAAAGAGAGGTGGAATTTCCCTGAGGCTGGGGCAGGGATGGGTGAGCAGGAGGCTGGAGGCTGGGACGTGTGGGCACTCAGCACCCAGGAGGCCGGCAGACGGTGGGTTTATCCCGGGGTGAGAGCGGGCTCCCAGCCTCGTGGCGGGGCCCGGGCCTCAGGCACTGGCCTCAGGCATGTGGACCCTGGGCATGGAGGACACATCCTGGAATGCTGGTGGGGGGCGCGGGGGCCTGTCCTAGGACGTCACAGAGGTAGCACAAGGGCCTGGGAACAGTGGCCCCTCCTTTCCTGGGCGGATGGTCCGAAGACATGAACCCCAAGTCCGGGGGCTTCGTGGGAGCCATTTCCCTCCCACCCAACTGGGCTGCGGCTGGCTGGGGACGTGTGCTGTGGGAGCCCGGAGTCCCCTCTTGGAAGGTGGCTGTTCTTGCTGCCACACCAGAAACACTGCGTCTCCTCCTGAGGCGACGGAGACCCTCAGCAATGTCTTCCTCCCGGGGGTGGCCCGGGGCTCGCAGAGATCGTGCGTCGTCACGTCTGCCGCTTAGCATGAGCTGGGAGCCCAAAAGAGGTTAGTTTTCTTTGTTTGCAGCCAAAATCTCAATTCTTACTTTTAAAACGAAGCATCCTGATTTCTTTAACTTCCCCTTAACGCACCAGATATTCTTACCACCAGATACTGCTGTGTGTACTGATGGAGGGCGGGCACCTGCCGGTCTCTTCCCGCTGGGCCCCCAGCACCTGAAGCCTCGGCTGACACACAGCTGGGGGCCGATGACTATTTGCCGAGTGGAGGGGTCCTCAGGCCCAGGAAGCAGATGGGACCCGCTGTGCCTCTGTGTGCGTGTGCGTGTGCGTGTGTGTGTTTGTGGGTGTGTGTGCACGCATGCATGGTGAGTGTGTGTACGCATATGTGCGCGCTGAGGGCAGGTGGGTGGGAGCCCCTCGGATCAGACCCTCGTGCACAGCAGTGATGGCGCAATCGTGAGGGCCTCACAGGACAGGCTGACCCCTGGAGAGGCCCGTGTTCCTTCAAACAGGGGCTCCCACGGAGTGCGCTGGGTCTCCTGGGACCCTCGGGTTGGCGAGCTGGTGAAGCCATGGCCTCACACTCAGCCCACAGTGCCTGGGGCCCTGGCTGCCCATCTGTGATTTGAGGCCCCCTGCTGACCACCCGGGGCCTCAGTTTCCCCACCATCAGCCAGGATGACAAGGGATTCTGACGGGAAGCAGGCTGTTCTCTGCAGAGCCCTGAGGCAGGAAGAGGCCTGGCCGGGGCTGTGGTGGACCCACTGGGCAGCCTTGGCCCCAGGACACCTTCCTGGCTGGGCCCTCTGTGCCCCCCAGAGGCCACATTGCCCCCCTGCTCCCATCTCAAACAGTTGCTGGGGCGGGGGGTGGGGGCTGTCTGCAGGATCCTGGTTGGAGCTGAGAAGTCCGGGCCACATCCGGCCGCGTTATCGAGGTTCCTGGGAACTTCCCCTGGCCAGCCGAGAAGGTGGCCCCGGAGATACTGGGCATAGGGCGGGTGCTTTCCTGCCTGTGACGCGATTAAGTAACAAAAGCAGTTGCTGGTGGGAAAATCAGCCGCGACACGGGGCATCTGGCTGTCCAGGCCCCGCTCTGCCTCCGTCCGAGTTATCTCCGCGGGCCCTGCCGGCCGGCCTCTTATCACGCCCAGGACAGACTGCGGGATTGCTGGTGTCCACAGCCTCACAAGAAGCTCCTATCGAAATCTGCAGCCTAACCCGGGGGACGGGGTGAGCGTCCTTCCCCAGGGGCACCTGCAGGGTCGCCAGCCCTCAGCAAGGGCCCAGCCCCCCCGCCCCGCCGCCCCTGGAACAACCCCCTCCACCCGCCTGCCCCAGGATGCTGTTTCTCACACCTGCGCTCCGTATGGGTTCACATCAGCCCCGAGTCTAACTGAATCCAAAAATATTAAACCAGTCCCATCTGTCGGCCAACCGATGAACACAGATGTGCTCCACACCTCGGAGGCAACCGCCAGCCAGGCAAAGCTGTTAGAGTCGGCACCGGCTGCCCGTGCCCCTCCTGCACCCCCGGCCTCCAGGCCCGGGAGCCTCCCTCCGGAAGGGGCTGGCTCCTCCCCACACGGGTGTCCCTGGACAGGACCCACAGAGAGCCTTGCCTACCGGGTGAGAGATGGGGACCCCCAGGTCCAGCGGATCCCGTTGCCCTGGGACCCCACTGGGAGCAGCAGCAGGGCCCAGCGCTTCTTAGAACAGCCGCCGGGAGCCAGGCAGGGCCGCCCCAGGGCCTTCACACCCGCCACTCACTGGACCCAGAGCCCTGTCCCCAGGGGCCACAGGGCTGCTCTCTGCCTACCGCAGACCTTCGCTCCGACAAGGCTGGGACTCAACAAATGTTACTGTTTTGGTCTTGCGTTGGGACCCACATTAACACCTGTCTGCTTTATGGAATGAACACCTCTTCTGGTCTTGTTTCAAGAGGGGAAGAGGAAAGACCTACGCTCCCTCCCTCGAGGACCAGGAGGACGGCGGCGGAAAGGGCCAGACCAGCCAGCAGTGATTTGGGAGTCTGGGGCTGGGCTGGAGCAGGAGGCGCTGGGGGGTGGAGAGAGGGGCTGAACCTGTCGCTGGAGGAGCAGGGCTGCCTGGCAGATGTGAACACGGCGGCATCTGGGTCCACAGTCCTGCCTCCTTCTTCTTGTCTTTCTTCCAGCCTTGAGGTCACCACCTATGCGGTTCTGGGGACAGCTGAAGGAGTGGTGGCCCCAGCTGCAGGGTCTGGATGGCTGGATAGGAGTCAGGGCCTGCCCAGAGGGAGACCAGCTGTCACATCTGCCAGAAGGCAGGGGGACTGGTGTCCAGGCAGGGGGAAAGCCCAGAGGGGCCCTGTCCCCTGTCCTTGGCCTTCAGCCACGGTTTTCACTGGACATGGGTATGCCTGGGGCCCTGCTGGTGACCCTGGGGGCTACATCCTTGGAGATGCTTCCTTCCCTCCCTGAAGCCAGGGTCCCCAGGCGCAGCTTCCTCAATCCTGGCCCTGCTCCACCTTCAGACCTCCAAGGCATCGGGCCCGGGGGCTGAGATGTGGGACCAGGGTCCTGGGGCTGTGTCCTCTGGCATGGTGGGCGCTCTCGCAGACCTCAAGGAGTGGCGGGAGCCGGGGGGGCCCTCGGAGACACGCATCTTCGTCCGTCGGCTGGGAATCAGGTGAATGAGAATCATGTGTTTTCGTCTAGAATTGCCTGCTCCTGACTTACGTGTGCAAATGGGTGTGCACACACACTCTGCATGCCCATCCCGGCCTCTCACCTTCTACGGGGAAACAAGCCCCCTGGCGCCACCCCGTGCGCACCATCGGCCCGCAGCCCCTCACGGCTCCCCCTGCAGCTCTTTCCTGCCTGACGCGCCTTCGTGGGAGTCTCTGAGCTCTGTCTCCCCGTTCCTGGGCTGTCCAGTTCTCGCCATCATGAGTGGCTGCGTGCACGTCCTGGCCTGTGTGGGCTCCCCGGGCTCTGCTCTGGGGAAGGATACGGGGCGGGGGGTGGAACCAGCAGGGCCAGCTCCTCCTGGGGGCCCTCTCTCGGCCCCTGCTGGCTTGCCGGCATCTTCAACGTCCTGGGCCGGTAGACCCATCACCCATCCCTGCCTCCGCCTCACGGCGTCTTCCTGCCTGTGCGTCTGTCTCTGTCCAAATCCCCCTTTTCCTGAGGACACGCGGCCTACTGGGTTAGGACCCACCCCGCTGATGTCATCTTAACAAGTCACATCTGGGATGACACTGTTTCCAAGTAAGGTCACTTTTCTGAATACAGGAGGTCGGGGCCTCAACACGAACTTAGAGGGCGGGGTGCTCGGGGGGAGGCCTGGGGCAGCAGCGGTGGGGGGGCTTGCTGTGGCCCCTGTCCCCACTGGGTACCACCGCTTCTCCCTCAGTGGCCTGTGCGTCAGGAGCTCAGCTTTGGAACTCAGGCAGGGGAGCATCACTAGCTGGAGGGAGGACGGCTGCCCCCTGAGCCTCTGCGGGGCAGCGCACCTCCACGGCACCGGACCTAGCACTACGCCCGCTGGTGATGCAGTCACAGGGAGTTGTGGCCAGGAACCGGGAGAGGGGCAGGGGCGTGGGCTTGGTGCTCCCGTGTGGCTGGATGGAGCAAGGGGCATAGGAGGTGGGGTCAGAGCTCGTGCAAGGGCCCTGGGCCACGCAAGGGTGAGGCCGTGGCCTGGTTGGGGTCACTGGGGAAGCTGGGACCAGGCAGCCGTGGGCAAGTGTCCCAGCTTGCCGGGGGTGTCCTGGGCCTGGTGGGGCCGGGGAGAGGAGAGGCGGGAGGAGCGGGTGGGCCTAGGGGGAGGGTTAGCTCCCTCTGCATCTCCCGGTTTGGTTGGAGATGTGCTCCTCTGGCAAGATGGACCTTAGGGCCCAGCTTGAGGCTGATGAACCGACGGGACACATATCAGACGCTGCCGGTGAGTAGGAAGAGACCCAGGGACCCAGGGACCGAGTCCTGGACCTACGTTCTGTGGGGCAGAAGAGGGCCTCAGGGAGAGAAGGGGCCACAGGGCAGGTGGTTGGGAGGAGGACAGTGGGGGCTGGCAGTGTGCCCTTGCTGGCCTGGTGGCCTTGTGGCTGGGCTGGGCTCTCCGTAGAGGGGGGCTCCCACCTGCCAAGTCTTCCTATCGCCGAGCCTGAGCCCGTGCCGCAGTTCTGAAACCTTGCATCCTGACTGAAGGCTCTAAAAATAGGAGCCGCCTGGGGGAGGAGACAGGTGGGAAGCCTTCCCAGGGCTGCCAGCATCCGGCCCACAGCCAGCTGGCCTGGCTCTTCCTGCGGCTGACAGAGGCCAGACAAGCTGTGGCTCACTCTCCCTCGGCCTGGTGCCTCCTGGGGAGTCCCCAGAAGAGAGCAGGCTGGCCACTTGGTCTGCCGCCCCCGGGGGGCCCCAGCCTCACTCCTTCTGTGCACACCTCAAGAACCTCGCTGCCGGGCCCCCGAGCCTCATGCCGCCTTTCCATTCCCTGCTCACCTTTGCAGGTCCTGTGTCCTCCTCCAGAGAGCGCCTGCTCCGGGGGCCGGGTGGGGCTCTGGGGCACTACGATACGCTGAGGCGGTGTATGGGCCAGGGCAGCTGGGCTCAGGGCGCACGTCGTCCTCACTGTTCCCAGCCTGCTGGCCTCCATCCCCTTGGCTCTGCTCGGGGACCCTCTCTCCCCCCATACAACCTGTCACCTCCTCCCCTGGCCTCTCAGCCTCAGCTCAGAGCCCGGGGGCCTTCCCCAGGGGCAGGGGGTATGTCTCCTACGAGTCACTCCCTGACCTCCCCGATGGCGAGGCCACTCCTCACCCCTGCCATCTCTGAGGAAGGGGACGCCTCCTGCCCTGTCCTGTCAGGTGGGCCACGCATAATCTCGGCCAGTGCGGTGTGGGGGGGGCTGGGGTTTGCCGCGGGAGCAGCAGCTTTGGGGATGCCGAGAGGGTCCTTCTGTGACCCAGAACGAGAACCGCCACAGCCAGCCTGTGCCAGCGCACATGGCTGAGAGTGTGTGTGGTTGGTTCAAAGCCACAGGTCGGGGCGTTTGTTATGGTGGCAAAGCTCAAGGCCACACCAAGTAGCCTCGGCCTCCCGCAGCGTCAAGGTCAAGGTCGAAGACAGCTCCGGACTCAAGCTCGCAGCTCAGCGGGAGGGAGCCCCTAGGCGAGGCTTTGCGTCTCTCTGGGCAGGACGCAGAGCACCTCCATCACCTGGCTCCTCCTTGAATCAGCCCCCAACCCCCACCCCCAACCCAACCCCCCACCTGATTCCTCTCCTACCCAGAGAAGCCTCACCGGAACGGGACCACAGGCACCTCCGTGCCTGGCTTCCGCAGCTCCTCCCGGAGTTCTCCGGGTGCGTCTGCGCTGGGGTCCCCACGCCTCAGCGCGCAGACCCCCTCCTCTGCCCACACACCATGGGGCATGGCGGGTGTGGGGTGATGGCAGGTAGGGTGACAATGAATCCTTGTGCGCAAGGCCTTTGGGAGCGCACGGCCTCCCTTCTTCCAGAAGCAGCCCTGCCGGGAGACTTGCTGGTCACGCACCCAGCTTCCTGTCCTAAGTCGTGTCCAGACTGTTCCCCAAGTACTTTCCACAGCTTCAGGTGCCCACGAGCATGGAGCAGCCTTTACTTTTGATGAAATCCTCTCTTATTTTTTCTCCCATAGCAAATGCGTTTGTGTCCGAACGAAGGAATCTTGGACGGTGGGCCTTCCTCCCGTTTCCTCCCCGAAGTCACGTCCGTTGGCTCCTACAGAATGATCCAGGACCCACTTCCTGTGCTAGGGGCTCTGGTGGAGACCCCGTTTCCCAGGCATGACGGCCCATCCCAGCCCCGAGCGGGGGCCTTCTTCGTCACAGTCCAACCGAGCCGGTGCACCAACAGGGCCATTCGGGCCACAGGGTCTGGGCTGCGGCGCCCACTGCACCCGTGTCCTGAGGCCCCCGGGGCTGCGGCCAGAAACCACAGACGCCTCTTCTTGGTCCACAGACGGGACGGGAGGTGTTGGTGGCCCCGGTGAGCTCTCTCGGGGACCTGGTCTGGGCTCTGGCCCCAGAGACGGAGAACTTGGGTTGACCCAAAGGGTGTTTGCAGGGGGATCAGGGACCTGTTGGCCCCGGGGCAGGACCGCAGGACTGGCGTGTGGCCCTGTCTTGCTGCCCAGGGTGGGAGGGAAGTTGGAATCATCTGGAGGTGTGGTTTGGTTCCTGGGAGTGGGGCAGAGGGGTGATAGTACCAAAGGTATTAGCCAGGGAGGTTCCTGGATCAGACCAGGTGAGGAGGAAGGGCAGTGTGGCTGGCCAGAGCTGTGCTGGGTGAGTGGGCTCCGGGGAGGCTGGGTGGGCACAGGTGGCCTGGGGGTCTGCTAGAACAGAACACCCCAAGTCCCATGAGGTTAAGCAGGGCTAGAGGCTGCCCTTGGCTGGGAGGGAGAGGGCAGCCGCTCCTGCCAGCTTCTGCTCACCATGGTGGGGGGGGGGGGCGCGTCCTGGGGGAGAGAGAGAGGAGAGGAAGGGAGAGGGGCTCTTCTGAGGCGGGCTCTGGGGTGGGGGAGTTGTAAGTGCAGTTTGGACAGAACCGAGAACACGAGGACCTTCTGTGAACCAGGGCTTCTCATCGGTGCCTAATGGCTTCTACCTTGGAGGGGCCTGGCCTTTTCCTGAGAGTGCGAGGGCCGCCCCCACTGGCCCTGTCTCGTCCTGGCTGACCTCAGTCTTACTGGCCGCAGATAGTCTGCTGTGTACTGTGTGGGGTGGGCAGCCCCGGGGGCTGGGTCAGGCCGTGGCATCACCAGCCTATGGGACCTGGCTATCCTTGGGCCTCTCCAGCAACCAGCTCTGCTGGACCTTTCGTCCTGGCCCCCAGTGGGCAGTGCCCTCCTGGTGTGGGGGCCGTGTATGGGGAGGGAGGAGACCCCTGTGGCGGAGCCTCCCGGGGACCCCGTGGGATAATTTGGGAACTTCCCTTGCCTCAGGGACACCGTGGTCCCAGCCTGCCCCCACATCCCCTGTGTCCCTCCCTTCCCAGCCCCAGGGCTTCGCTCCTGCCTCCCCACTTCCCACTCTGTCACAGGAGGCAGCTTGAGTTGTGCCTCCCCCTGGCTCCCCGGGGCCCGGGTGGTCTGCTCAGGCGGCTGGTGGGTCTGCCTCGGTGTCTCCCGGTGAAGCCATGTGTCACTTCCAGCTCTGACCCTTCTCTGTTCAGTGACAGAAACCGCGCTGGCCCACACCAGCTGCCAGCCTTTCTGTTGTTCAGCATGAATTCTGGAAAACCACAGATTCCAAATGGCACGCGGATTCTCGAATTTCCTCTCTTTAGAGCCCCTCTGTCCCCAGCCCCTCTCGCAGTGGCCTCTGGTGACCCCACTGTATGTAAGGGCAGCCCCCGCTGTGTCCTGCAAACAGGGGTCAGCTGAGTCCCTGGGTCCGTGGGGGAGACCCCCGTGCTAGTGCGGGTGGGGGGCCTGGCGCAGTCAGGGAGATGCTGGGCTAAGAGGAGGCCATGCCCGAGGCCGCTCACCTCTCAGCATCTCCAGGGAGGAGCCGGAAGCCAGGGAGGCATCGCCCACCCCCAGCCACAAGAGGCTGGGGAATGTGTGGGCGCCGGGGGTTGGGAGAAGCACGGCTGTCCTGCTGCTTTGGGTTCCTGAGCCCAGCCCCCGGGACGACTTCTGTGCCCGGGTTCCGACACACCTGCCGTCCCGGGTCCTCGGGCCAGAGACCCCATCGGGGCTCACTCGCTCGTTCAACTAACATTTGCGGAACCTCTTCATGGTGGCAGGTGCCAGGCCTGCAGCTGTGGACTTGCAGGGAGCCGGGGGAGGGGAGGTCGGTGTGGTGAGGATGCTGTGAGTGCCCAGAGCCCCCGAAGCTCACGGCCACAGACAGGCTGAGACGGGCGGGAAGCTCCTCCTCCCAGTTCGGGAGGCTGGAGTCTGAAACCCAGGCAGGGACACACACCCCATCCTTCCTTCCTCCTGCCTCGGGCGACTCCCGGGGGCCTGGCGAATCTGGGTTTGTGGCTGCATGCTTCCCACTGCCCGCAGCCCCGTGCGGCCTCTCCCACCTGAATCTGTCTCTCTTGGAGACTTGAGCGGCTGAATTCAGGCCGCCCCAGCCTAGGACGCCGTCATTCTGAGGCTCCGCATGGTCACATCTGCAAAGACCCCCTTTTTTGACAAGGTCACATCGACAGGTTCCGGGGTCAGGACGTGGACATATTTTGGGCGAGACCCTGTTCAGCCCCATTCAAGGGCACTGATGACTATAAACCAGGCACGGGGGAGGCTCGGCGCCCGTCCGGCCTGCGGCACACGCACTGCCCCGGCGATCGCTGCCCGGCAGAGGCTGTTGGCAGCGAGGTCCTCCAAGCCAGCTCCATCCCAGACACAGACATGTCTCTGAAGGCCGGGCCGCTCAGCAGTCCCTCTGTCACCAGTCGCCGGCGTGGAACAAGGTGACGGTGACTGATAGCCCCGTGGAAGCTGGACTTCCTCGCATGGGCAGCGGAGATAACCATGTCTCCCCAGACCCGTGCAGACAGCCAAGGGGAAGGAGGCCGGCCTGGGTTGTCCCTCACCTGCACAGGCCCCCAGGCTGGGAGGAGCTGGCCAAGGGGTGTGCACCCGCAGGGCCGGGACCTTGGGGAAGGACCCGGTGGGGGGCGGTCAGAGACAAGATGGGGCACATGAGGCTGGGATGGAGGCCCTGACCCCTTCCTCGCCCAGCCTCCCCTTTGCCCCCAGGCTGGCCAAGAGGCGAGGGCGGTGGGAATACGTAAGCAACCCAAGAAAATGCTCCCTCAAAGACATGAAAATGAAGTCAATAAAAGAGATAAAAATGGAAATATCAAGACAGCAACTTCTCTTCCGATTACAAAGCAGGCGGCGGGGGCGGGCGCAGGCCCGCAGAAGCAGCTGCGCGGCCCCGCCGGCCTGATAAGGGAGAGGCTGCCTGGGCCCGTGAGATAAAGCCGCGCAGCCGCCTCCAGCCCCCGCCATCAGCATGCACACCACGGCGACCGGCGCTCCAGATAGAACACAGGCCCCCTGTGCGGCCGAGACCTCATTAATCTGCTCGCAGGCATTTCAGTGCCGTGGAAAATGCGAAGTGGGGGCGGCTGCCCAGAGCTTGCCACTTCCTCACTTGCTCGCCCACCTGCCCCTCTCCCTGGCCACTGTCTCCCTCTGGTTTCTCTTGGAGGGACACGGGCCCAAGGGACCCGGAGGTGAGCGCAGGTCCAGACTGGCCATAGATGGAGGGAGGAGACCCCGCGGAGGTCACACCTACTGGGGGAGGCAGGCTGGCTGCAGCCTCTTCAGGCTTCGGGGGTCACAGTGAGTCTGGAAGGAAATGGCTGGACATTGGCTCCCAGGGCTCTGCCGTGTGCGGGGCTGGGGGGCGGCGGGGCAGCTCACCCTCTGCATCTGTGGTGGTGTGTGTGGCCTTGTCCTGCTGGGCTGGCAGCCCGCTGGCAGAGACAAAGGCTGAGCACACAACCAAAAAACCAAATTTATAATTACGGGAAAGGGACGGTTAAGGGACGTGACAGGGGCAGAGAGGCGGGGGGAGGAAGAGAAGCTGTGCATACTCCTCTCCTGCTCAGACCCCTCCGTGTCTCCTGTCTCCCTGAGTGAAAATTCAAGGCTCCCAGAGGCCCCAACCTTCTTTCCTCATCTTCCATGGGCTTGTTTGTTTTCAATGCACAGGGCCTTTGCACATGCTGGATGGCCTCTCGGGAGCCCTCTTCCTCCAGATGTCTACCTCCTTCACTTCCTTTGAGACTTTGCCACATGTCACCTCCACAGAGAGGCCTTTGTTTTTTTGGTGGACGAGCGAGGAGCTGAGGGAGAGAGAGAACCTCAAGCAGGCTCCCTGCTGAGCGCAAAGCTCCTCTCAGGGCTCGATCTCATGACCTTGAGATCCTGACCTGAGCCAAAACCAAGAGTCAGACGCTTACTGGCTGTACCCCAGCACACTGACCAATCCCGCACCCACGCACACAGCTCGTGCTCAGCTGTCTTGCTTCAAGCTCCCTAGAAGCATGCTCACAGGTGGGCTCCAGCAGCCAGGAAAAGAGATGGGATGGGCAGGTGAACCCCCCGGTGTCATGCATGGAGAAGCGAGGGGAAGGACACGGCAGAGCACTACAGCACCTCCAACCCAGGAAACACTGGTTGGATTCCAGTGGCAGTGGGAGCTTGCATGGATGAGGTGGCCTCACTGGGACCTCTGAGCCTAGACACTGAAGCCACTCTGTGCACAGCTTTCCTGAGGCCACTCCCCACCCTGCCCTGTCATCGCTTTCCTGGCTCATGCTTCTCTCCGTGTTACTATTCTCTGGATACTTCCATCAAGCCTTACCTTAGCCAGGTTTCTGCGAGGATGGACCAAGGGGAGAGGGAGCACCCCTTTTCCCAACAGAAGATACGAGGTCCTCCATCAGCGAACAGGACATTGGAGGGAGGCTGCCGTGCCCTGGCTCTGACCCTGGGTGCTCTTCTTCCAGGTGGGGCCCTTCCACTGCCTGAGATTAACTTTGTGGGTCAGGACCAATATTTTAAAAACTATTAGGATGCATTGAATATGGAAAAAGTAAACACTGCGTGTCAAACAGCGTTTGGGTTTGGGGATGCACGTACGAGTGTCTGGATGGCCGGCACTGCCCACAGCCCACCCTGCCCTCTGTCCTTGCTTTACATATGTTCCTGTGCTCTGTGTGCACGGTGGCCCTGTGAGGAGGGCCCTCTTGTCACCTGCAGCTAGGGGGACAGGCCCAGGGGATCACCTGCCCCATGCGAGCTGGGACTCTGGAGTTAACAGAGCAGGTGTGTATGCCCCCTGGTCTGGGCAGTCCCCTCTCCTCTCTGAGCCTCTGTTTCTTCATCTGTAAATGGACATAATGCTGGAAGTTTCCCGACAAGGACGTGTGCGGTGCCAGCGGGGCAGCCCTCAGGAGATGGGGGCGGGCCCTGCTCTCAGACCCTCGTGCGGCACATTTCTGCTCCCCCGCCGCCTCGGGCCTCATGTCGTCCTAGCGGAGCGGAGACAGGCAAGCACAGACGAAGGAAAGTGTCCAGAGCACGAAGAGGAGGCCTGGGAAAGCACAGGGGGCCTAAGAAGAGCCGAAGTCCCAGTTCTACTTCTTGAGGCACATGTTCGAGCCTTCCAAAGTCTTCTGGAAGTGCCAGACCCTGCCCATCAGGACTGCGGCCCTCTGGCCAGCAGTGGCCAGCATCTCCCAGCATCCGTCCTTGTGGCTGCTCTTCGTCTCCTGGTCTGCCGGCGCCACCAGATTTCCTCCCTTGAGGCCAGGCTGCCGCTGCATCTGGCTTCACTCATTAGCGAACGCCGGGTCACCCGGTGCAGAGCGCCTCGTCAGCAGGAAAGCTCTGCGCGAATACCAGCGATCGTTCAGGAAAAGGGTACACACACGAGAACTGTAACAGGAAGGCCTTGAGAGTGGCGCCCGATGGGACACAGGGACCCTTGGCCGATGCACCTGCCTGTTCCCCCTTCCTGGTTGCAGGCTTCCGCCTTTGCACCCAGGCCGGCCACGGGCTGGTTCTGGGTGGCTGAGATGGCTCATGGAGGTTCAGGGACAGACCCAGCTCCTTAATAATGCATAGTTCTGATGGGAAGATGGCCTCAGTGTTCCCAAGTATAAAGTTAGGTGGCTCCTCCTTGTTCCAGCTGTGGGACCCTGGGCAGGGCATTCCTTGCTCCAAATCTCGGTGTCCTCATGTGCAAACTGGGCACAAGAGTGTTGACCTCCCAGCCCATTATGAAGACTGAGTGAGCTAACACATGTGCATACAGCAAGCCGGGCACACAGGTGTCACACACCTGTTGCTGTTGTGACCACAGCCCATTGCACTGGGCAAGCCTGCCCAGGGGATGAACAAGTGAACAGTCGTGGCCGTGAGGAGGCACGTGGCAGGCTGGGGGCAGAGCCCCCCACCCCACCCCCCGAGGGCTGCGCCTCTGTCCGCGGTGCTGAACCCAGGCATGCCTCCTTGTCCCCCAGCCTGAGCCAGGTGAGCAGGAAGACCACCAGCCAGGAAGAGAGATGCTGAGAGGAACGCGCACATAGAGACAGAGCGCTTCTACCCACACATCAGCGGGAGGGAAGAGGAACTTCTGTTGGATGCATTTTCCAATGGTCCTGTTTACGCAGGAGGACATTGGTCGTATGGCTATTTGCCACCATTCTCCTTCCCACGTGCTCCAGCTGCAGGTCCCCAAGCAGGTCTGCGCAAGTGTCCACCAGAGCTCAGCCGGAGAAGCAGGCTCACCGAGGGCGTGCGTGGATTTGTTGCAACGATCGACCACACGCAGTCGGGCGCCCGGCTACATGCTTCGGTGGGGCAGCTCTGACGCCAGAAGGGAAGGTACTATGAAGTGGGAAAGAGGGCAAGCGGCACCCAGCACGAGCCAGAGCCCCACGACAGCCCCGAGTGATTCTCGTTGTGCCGAGGACCTGGGGGCTAGGGTGTTCTGCAGATGCTGGGCTGCACGGAGGAACAGGATATACTCCCCCCACGCCGGGTCAGAGCTGGCGAACGAGGGTGGGGGCTGTGGCACAGTGGCAGGCCTGGCCACGTACCACAGGTGACTCCACAGACCAGGGACAACTCGTAGCTTCCCCTCCAAATCCCCCCCGGACTCTCCCTCTGGGACCCCTACATCCAAAACCCACAGGAAGGGTACTTGGGAAATGCAGCCCATCCTGCAGGCTGACATGAGGTAAGGTGGCCATTTCGAGGAGGTGACAGGTAGCCAGGGCCTGGCGGGCCAGCCGTGGTTTGAGGTCCGTCCTCTTGGGTCAGAGCAGGCCTCTCACCTGGGCACACCAAGCTTGTATCTTGGCTAATGGTCCTTGGGATGGGAACTGCCAACCCGTGTGGTGGACTGCTCCCCTCGGAGGGCAGGCCTGGGCTCCCCCCACCTGCTGAGTGCCCACACCTGCTGATCCTGGCAGCCCCAGCCCAGTGCAGGGAGGCCACCTGCCTCCAGGGCCCACTGTGGTGAGTGGAGACGAGCTGCTTCTTGCTCATCCATTCATGTGAGAAGTCTGCTGGCTCCTCCCGATGCCAGGAAGGACAGACCCTATGGGCCCACGACCCACTCAGGTGCGGGATCAACCCCAGCAAGCATCCTCCTCAGGTCCAGAGGCAAAAGGACTTGGAATTACATGGTGACCCATTCATTTTTCTCCACCGGCATTCAGGGCCTACTGTGTGCCAGGGAAATGCAGAGATGAAGAAATAGCCCAGAGCGCAGGGCCCACATGTCGTGAGGAGAGACGGACGCGGTCAGTAGGCTGTCGCACATCGTTCTCACAGCCTGATGGTGCCTTGGAAATCCAGTGTGGCCAACAGGGGCCGTCCCCATGCCCATGGTCCCTGCTCAGAATGCTGTGTCAAGAAAGGTTCTGGTGTTGTGTTGGAGACCATCTGCAAAGAAAACTGGGACTGGTTGGTTTGGGCTGCCTTACACAGCGTACTAGGAACAACATGGGGATGCCAGGTATGGACACCTTACAGGAAACTAAGGTCCAGAAAGTTGCAATGGCTTGGGCAAGTTTCTGGAACAAGTCATCTGTAGGACAGAGGCCAGAAATTGCCCTGCTCTGTCCTATTCTGGATTCTGCCTAAGACATCACCTTGGATTCCAGAGCGAGGTAGACACAGGGAGAAATGGACATCTGGGGTTGGTGTCCTTGGGTCATTCTGTGACCCTGGCAGGGGTCCCGCCCGCCAGCAAGGCCGGGTGGAGAACAATACAGACACGAAGACTCCTGCAGTGACCCCCCCCACCCACTTCTACCTGGGGCCTTGCCCTCAATGCTGCCAACCATCTCCCTGAGACTAAGTGGCTAAAGTAGACCTTTAACTGCCCACACCCCACTCCGGGCTGCCCTCCTGAGAGTGGTTCAGCCATTCCCAGAAGCACCTAATGGCAGGAATGCCCAGAAAAGGCACTGGAGGAAACACACAGAGAGGCTGTCCCTGGGGAAAGGGTGTGGCCCAGAGTGGTCCAGTGTAGGTCCTGAATGCAAGTAGGCAACCAGGACTAAGTCCTTTTCCTGCATCAAGGAGAGGCGAGATTTGCAGAACTGTGGTTTTAGGTCATCTTTTCTCTGTCTTAGGCACACATGGTTAAAATCACTCTGTCCAAGACTGGGTGTGGGAATTTTGTGGTAGAAAGCGTACCAGTTTAGGAGGTTAAGCCTCTACTTTTTTCTCATGGACACAAAGTACTCATTCCCCCCATCCATCCCCCACCCCCCATCCACCCACCCACAGGACTATCCATCCATCCACCCACCCACAGGACCATCCATCCATCCACACATCCGCAGAGGTCATGTCATGTCCCCAGGCACTGTACCGGCCTTTGGGAACTACAGCAACAAACAGCACCCTGTCTACCCTCGAGCTTCTGATCTAAGGTAAGGGTCCAGGCAAGGGTGCACTCATCCTGGGCATTGCGTAAGTGACCCCCCGCGGTGCAGGAAGGAAGCAGTCCCTCCGTTTGTGTGCGTCCTTTCCTGTCTCTTATTTAAGCGACTCTTTCTGTTTCTCTGTTTTGCGATGCCCAGAGCACTGCCCAGCCATGTCTTTCTGCTGGGGGCTGTGATCAAGGGACCGCGTGGGAGGTTCAGCTGCGAGAGCGAGAACAGTGCAGCAGCTCAGACAAGCCTGCTAGCTAGCCTGTAGGACTCAGGGTGCTTAGAGAGTTAAGAGGTCTTCTCGGGAGAGGCAAGGATTCATTTGGGTCTTGGAAGAAGAGCTTGTGTGATGGAGAAGTTGCTGAAGAACACCACGAGGACGGAACGAGTGCAAGGAGGACGGGGTGGTAAGCTGCCTCACAGCTGGCAGGACTGGAGAACAGGGAGGCGCCCAGGCTACTGAGGGTTGGGGCAGGGATGCAGGAGGAGGGGCGGCAGGGGCAAGATTGGTACGGCCTTGGATGTGGGTAAGCCAGGCAGCTTTAATTCCATCCCAGGGGGTGATGGGAGCTGCTGAAGGAGGGCAACGGAGCCAGATCTCCTCTGGGACCGTGTACGTGTAGTTCTGAGGGTCTGGGGGGAGAGGACGCTGGCATGCTGGGGGCAGGAAGGGCATCGAGCCAAGTATGGGACTCGGGGGCTGCCTGCAGCGGCCATGGGTCGGTTAACTCTTGCTGCATAACAAAGCACCCCGAATCTCAGTGGCTAGAGATAATAGTGATCTATTTCTCACAGCTGCGAGTTGTCTGTTTCTGTGTATGCTTCTGCTCATGCCAGCAAATCTTTGGTCTGGATAGGCCCCAGAGGCCTCACTCCCAAGCCTGACTGTTGGTGCCGGAGGTGCCCCGAGGCCTCTAGGAGCTAAACTCGTCTCCTTCCCTGGTGTTCTCCGAGTGGTACTCCATGAGGGTGAAGTGGTGGCCCATGGCCTCTTAGGGCCTGGGCTCCAAACTCAAACGACATCACTTCTGCCACACCCTATTGGCTAAAGTAAGTCTGAAGCCCACACGGGCTCCGCAGCCTGGGTGCCTCCCTGTTCTCCAATCCTGCCAAGTCCTGCGCAGCCACATTTGCGGGATGGTGGGTGTCCCAGGGATGGAGCCGTGTCTGGGAGGCGCTCACATGTGTTTACTGAATGCCTGGCTGTCAGGGACCTCAGGAAGAGAAGAGGGGGGTAGAGGCACCTGCACAGGTGCAGGCATGTGTAAGAGCCAGACACATCGAGGGGGACTACAGGGGCTCCCTAGGGCTGCAGCAGGAGGACGGGGATGGACTCGAGGAGCAAGAAGACTCTGGCTATGATTCTGAGGGTGATAGGGAGATGGGAAGGCTCTAGAAGGGCAGAGGGTGGAGGAGGACAGTTAGGAGTAGCCAGGGGGGTGCTGAGGGAAGCGTGAGCTTGTGGGGAGTTGGGGGGGCCATGAGGATGAGGGCAAAGCTATGCGGGGGGCAGGTGGGACTGGGGCACCCATCTGCTTGGCCCAGGGAGGGACTCAGGCAGCCCCAGCTCTGGCCTCACCCCCAGTTCCTGTCTTTAGTGCCCCAGCCAGGACCTTTCCCAGGTCCCAAGAGACCCTCAGCGGGGCCATGACCCCACAGCAACCCTGGCTCTGTCTCTTCACCCCCACCCAGGCCAAGCCTCCAGCCCAGAGAAGAGAGAGAAGAGGAGAGGTCCTCTGATCAAGAAACCACTGGGGAGAGCTTTTAAAAATGCAATTAAATAGGAAATAATTAAACCCAACTAAAAATGAACCATGGGGGATTTCTGGGGGCTTCCCTGTGAAAGCTCAGACTGTCTCCACCCTGTCTTGGCAGCCTTCCCCCTGCTTATGAGTGGTGCTTTTAAGGTGGAATGAAGGAGGCCAGGCACCCCCCAAGACCCTCAGGGCCCAGACACTGCTCTCCTTGGACCCTCCATCCTTTCCCACCCCCAGAGCTCCCCCAGGCCCATTCCCTTCTTCCTTTGGGATGCCTGGTGAGTCTTACTCTTGCCAAATGCCAAAGGAGCACCTGAAATGTGCTCGGTCAGGGCTGCCACCAACCCATCCAGGCCCTTCTCCACGCACACCTGCCGGCTCCAGCCTGTCCCGAATGGTGGACTTTGGACTCTGAATTCACAGCAAGCCCAAGCCATCGTGGCGGCTGGTGGTTGTGGTCCAGTGACCCTGGACAGTAGGCCTGGCCCAAGGCTGCACAGGGAGCCCGAGGCAGCGGGACGGAGTGTGGTGGAGGGTCCTCGGGCCAGAATGTGGGGCGAGGTCAGGGAGGGGGAACGAGTTTGCTGGAATGGGCTTCCTCCCCTGAAGAATCCATTGTCACATGTGGCCACAGCTGTTTGCCTGGTGGGGACTGAACTCTGGGCTGACAGTCCCCTGGGGCTGTCTCTCCAGGGTCCAGCGCCAAGCCGCTGTGTGCCGGTGAGACTGCACTGCTCCGGGCCGTCAGCAGAATCAGCCTTGGAAGGAGCAGCACCTAGTTCTGGGGGCTTGGATGGAAATGCCATCGAGGGGACTGGGGGAGCTGTCTGCCCCCAGGGAATGTTCCAAGGTCATCACTGGCCAAAAATTCCCTTCTTGGAGGGAGGGCAGTGTCTGGAAAAAGCATCCTTTCTATTAAACAAAAAAATAATGCTAAATGGAGATGAAGAGCCGACAGCAAGGACAAAAAAAGGCAACAACCTGCCCTACAGGAAACCCATCGAAACGTCCCCTCTGTTCCTGACCCCCAGGGGCGTCAGTGTCCCCACATCTCCCAGGGACAGCAGTGCACAGGCAAGAACTTGGGTGACTGCGTGGTGTCACGTGACACCCATGAGTGTGCACAAGTCACCTGCCAACGGGCGTTTCTGCGTCTTCCATCCTGTGCCCGCCTCAGTGGCAGCACGTTGACAGGACCGCGCATCCCAGCCGTCACTGCATCGCAATCACCCAGGGAAAGAAGTCCAGCCCCATCCCAGAGATCCTGAGCCCATTCAGGAGGTATCTGGGCAGGAATCTTCCCATTTTTGTCCTCAGATGATTTTAGTGTCCAGCCAGTGCTGAAAACCCCGGCTAGAACCCAGTGCAAAGCCTTGCCGCGTTTCTGGTTCTGTTTCTACAATTCTCTTGAACATTGAGCTTTCTGGGTTTTGGGGGTTTTTTTGGTATTTTTTAAAAAGATTTTATTTATTTATTTATTTGAGAAAGAGAGTGAGAGAGCATGAGCGGGGAGGCCAGAGGGAGAAGACTCCCCATGGGGCTGGGAGCCTGATGTGGGACTCAATCCCGGGGCTTAACCAACAGAGCCACCCAGGCACCGCTTTCCGTTGAATCTAATCCGTAGTCATTCCTCAGCCGGCATGATCAATGCCATGTGCCCCAGGCGAGCGCAGCAGGGCTGAATTTCTGGGGCGGACTAGGTGGGTCACAGGCCATTCAGTTGGTCCGTTCAGGAGAACACGCGGCAAAGTCCTGTACACTGGGGAGAAGGTGAGGGTCCTCTAGCTTGCAGGCAGGGAAGCCGCCCTGGGTTAGGCGGGAGCAGGCTTGGTTGTTGATGTGGTCATTTGCCCGTTCAAGTCTGACGGGAAGGAAGTGTGTGGCCGCTAAGCACTCACAGGGTGGACTGGACAAGCCGCTCAGACAAGCTCTCAACAAGCATCCCACCCTCTTTCCACCTGGAGAGGCTGCAAGCTGGCAGCCAGGCCTGGGCCCCTGCAGCTAGCTTTCTGGGTGCAGGTAGGGCCTCACCGCCTGTTTTCAGAGAAGCCGGGCAGGTCCTGGCAAAGTCATGAGCCACAACTGTGCCTAGCTCAAGGTTTTGTGGGGCAGGCCTACAAGTGGCCTCCCTCCTTCCTACCCCATCCCACCACCCAGACCTCCGCCCAGCCCGCAAGCAGGAGGTAGGACTTCCCTTGTGGAGGATGAGGACCAGGGCTTGGTCAACCCAGCACAGTCTTTGATATGAAGACGGAAACGGTCGTGGCTTTCCTCCCCAGGAGAGACCAGAGGAGGGACTGAGAGGACAGCAGGGCCCAGGAGAGGAGGGAAGGGGCTGCGGCGCCATCCTGGCCCCTAACCTAAATGCCACCAGGCAGTGAGGCAGTGAGGGCCTCCCGCAGGAGGGAGCACAGCCCCTTCCCCCAGCGCGCCCTGCAGGGCCAACCCTGTGGCCCCGCCGGCGCAGGCCGCAGGGCGGGGTCCACACCCGGTGCGGGCAGGCAGTCCCGTCAGCAGGACCGGCCCCAGAGCGTGCGGAGGAGGGTGGCACATGGTCTACAAGCGCACACCGGGCAGGAGAGGCTGCAGCCCAGGCCCAGCGGTGCAGCCTCCCTGCTCGGAGGCTCCGGGACTCCGAGGACAGAGGGGACGCTGGAGGCCACACGCCCAGGCGTTACACGGCGCCCGAGGGAAGGCGGGGACGGCGGGGGCCTCGGGCACACCGTCGCCGAGGGGCGGTACCCGCAGGCTCCCGCGGCCCAGCCTGCTCGTCCGGCCGGGGGTCGTGGACACGCGGCCCGCTCCAGGGGCGCAGCTGGGCGGCCG
This sequence comes from Mellivora capensis, assembly GCA_004024625.1. Taxonomy (NCBI): domain Eukaryota; kingdom Metazoa; phylum Chordata; class Mammalia; order Carnivora; family Mustelidae; genus Mellivora; species Mellivora capensis. The sequence continues at coordinate 28,675 of PISX010010333.1, forward strand.
CCCGCGCCCCCTCGCTGCCCTCCCTCTACTTCCTGGGCGGACGCGGGCGGCGGCGGGCGGCGGCGGGCGGCGGCGGGCGGCGGCGGGCGGCGCGGGCGGCGGCGGGGGAGGCCGTGGCGGGAGCCGGCCGGGCCTCCGAGCGCGCCCGCTGCCCCCGTTTGGGCCGCGTGGGGCCGGTCCTCAGCCCTCCGTCCCAGCCCTCCCCGCAGAGGGTTAGTGGGAGGGGCCCAGGCAGGCCCGGGGGCCTGGGGTCCGGAGTGGTCGCGGCGCCCCGGCTGCCTGTGTCCTCTCACCTGGCAGGGACAGCTGGACGCTGCTGGGGAGCGGCTGCCGGGGGCGCCGCGGCCGCTCCTCGTCGGGCCCCCGGGAAGAGCTGGGGCCGGCCGGGCGACAGCCGGGGGACAGAGGCCAGGCCCCCACTGGACCCCACGGGCGCGGGGAGGACAAGGACGTGACTCCCGGCGGAGATGCCCTCCCAGCGGCGCCCTCGGTGGACGCTCTCGCCCGCCCGCCAGACCTTCCGTTGCTCCGGGGCCATGGCGGCGGGCCTGCCCGAGACGCTGTGGCCTTCTGTGCCCGGCACTGCGGCCTGCCGGCTTCCTCGGCCACCGGGCGGTGCCTGCTGCGGGGACCTGCTTGGGGCATGAGGCCGAGGGTGCTTGGTTCCCGGCGGCTCCCACCGAGAGCACCGGGCAGAGACGCGGTCCGGCCTGGGGCCGGGGCCCTCATGGCTGCCCGCCTGCTCCTCTAACACTTACGGGTCAGCGACTGGTTCCGAAATGCGACCCAGGGAACGGGAGACTTCCGGAGACCGTCGTTCTAGCTCCCGGGGGGTCCCTAGAAACACCACCTCTGCCCTCTCTGCTGGTGACCCGCGTCTGGGCCTGACGCTGGGACTGCCGAGCCATCTGGGCACCACCCTGGTCCGGCGCGGCGAACCGTCGGAGGCTGAGGAGTCAGCCTGCCCTCCTCTCGAGGTCGCTGGTGGGACACCGGACTCCCGATCAGAGCCAAAGACCTTGTTGGTCCTGGTGCGGCCAGAAGCTTGCGTCCTGGCCTTGTGGGCGTCCCCTCTGCCCGAGTCCCATGCGCAGGGAGCCTGAGGAGCGGCGAGCTGAGCCTGAGCCGGTAATAACAGGCTGCGGGCTGACGGGCCTGACCTCTACGCCAGGAACAAACAGCCTTGCCCAGCTCCGGAGGGGCCGCTCCCTCCACCGGGGCTGTTTGCTGAGCAGGCATCCTCCACGAGCTGCGCGGGACCCGAGGTCGTCAGCGTCTCCGGTGGCAAGATGCGCGGCGGTGTAGCAGGCGGGGAAGCCGTGGCCACGGCGGCGACGCGACAGGAACGCGGGTCTCTGGTGACGTCAGGAAGCTGCTGGATCAGCCCCAGCGCGATCCTGCTTGTTTCGGGACGACGTTTGGGGACGTCACGTTTCCTTACTCTCTGTGCCCCAAACGCCAGGGGCACCTGCTCTCTGTCCGTTCCAGCAGCTGGACCTAGTCTTACCTGCTGTTAACCGTGCAGTCTGGGCCGGTCGTCAAGCCCCGTGCTCTTCGTGCTGGGCTGGGTGAGAGCCGGGCGGAACTTGGTAGACAGAGTGTTCCGAGAGCCAGAGTGTGGTGGCAGAAAGACACGATTACGTCCGTTACCCTCTTCGCCCCGGTCAGAGCTCGTTTCCCGGGTGCTGTGTCGGAGCAGCCGAAGCCGGGACAGGTGTGCAGAGGAGGACCCCCGCCCCAGCCAGCGCTGGTAAACTTGTTGGGAAGGCCCAGCTGGGTGGGGCGGGGGGCGGACCAAGACCTGGAGGCAGAGGGCCGAGGGCGCACAGGAATGTGATGTTCTGCTGGGGGGACTGCAGACTGAAGGTTGTGTCCCCCAGGCCCATGTGGTGAACCCAGCCCACCCCCCCGCCCAGTGTGACGGTGTCAGGCGGGGGCCGGTGGGACCCCGTGAGGTCAGCGGGGCGGAGCCTCGTGATGGGGTTAGAGCCCTTGCAGCAGAGGCCCCGAGCCCGCGCCCTCCCCCCTCCTGCCCCGTGAGGACGGCCTCCTGAGCCGGGAAGCGGGTCCTCCCCAGACGGGGAGTCTGCCGGGACCTTGGTCTTGGACTTGCAGCCTCCGGCACTGTGAGGCATCAGTGGGGTTCGTAAGCCCCCCAGTCTGTGGTATTTCCGTCGCAGGCAGCCGGTGCAGGCTGGGGAGAAATCCATTGGCAGGTGCGCCCCCGGGTCAGCAGGGGAGGTCGGCAACCACACAGGTCGCTGGCGAGCGAGCGAGCTGCCCCCCGGTCCTCGCCAGGACTTGCTTCATTGGTCTTTTTAGGAGCAGCCACTTTGATGGGTGAGCAGTGATGTCTCGACAAGACTTGAACTTTTCGGATGGTTACTGGGCTTTGGGTGTCTTTTTCCGCGAAGGGTTTTTCTCCCTGACGTTAGATCCTTATGCGCGTGTGGGGGGCGGTCTGCCTTGCGGTGACTGCCATGGGAGGGGTGAGGCAGGGGTGGCAGGTCTACCTCGCCAGGGTCTCCCCATGCCCAGCTTCGTGTATCTCCTCCCGGAACCTGAGCCTGCACCGTCTCCCAGCCCGGAGCTCCCAGCACACGTGCGTGGCCTGGACGCGTCCTGCAGGAGAGCAGAGCAGTTGCGTTCCATGCGACCCCGCGCTTGCACACTCGGCTGAGCACGGTCTTAGGGAGTCTTTCTGTGAGTGTCCTGGGGAAGTCGCGAGGTGTGTCCTGAGACAAGAGGGGGTGTGCCACCCAGTCTAATCCTGATCTGGAGACGGTGCACACACAGTCCTCTACACACACTCCCCATGGAGAAGCACAGATACCACACACGCATCCACACATTCTCATTGACGCACCGGACCGTGTACACACACAGTCTGTGCACACACACATGCACTCGCACACACCACGCACACACTCACACATACATGCACTCATATCCACCTTGCATATGCACGATCTTGCACACACACACACACACACACACACACACACACACCACCTTGTGCTCCTTGGGGGCTGCTGGTCAGGGCCTGGGCAGCATGACCTTAGCACTGGCCCGGGTGATTGTCCCCCTGCAGAGTCCTCCTCTGTCCTGCAGGCTCTCGGTCCTTAGGAGCTGGAGTCACTGCACAACAGGGGATGGGGTGCCAGCCGAGGGCCGCCACGGCTTTGCACCTACCTGGAAGGTCCCCTCTGTTGGCCTGGCTTCCTGTCCCCCAAACTCAGACCCCTTTCCATCTGGGCCTGGGGCTCCCGGCCTCCCTCGGCCTCCCAGGTGCCCGCCCCTCCTCACGGCTCACCCTCCCGCCTCCACCCCCGGAGGCTGTCTCTGCCGTGCATCACGTTCCCCATGTTCGGCAACAGCTGGCTGAGCGTAATTAAGCCCCACAGTGCGGGTTTCCACCTGGTGAGGAATTAACAACAATAACAAAATAGTAAATATCCAGGGGGTGGGGTGTGAAGAGCAGCAGGGTGGTAGGAGCCCCCAGAACTAGCCCAGAGGTCCTGGGTGTCACTGACCAGTCCAGGTACACCATGACCGGTCCTTGGCGTCCCTCTCCCTGGGACGGTGGCCTCAGTCTGCAGGCCACAGGCAGCCCCGTTCCACGGGTAAGAAGGCCTGGGCCCTGGGAGGCTCCAGGCTGTGTGGGGGCCCATGTGGTCATGCAAGGTCTAGGCATGTTCACGAGTCCCCCAGGGTCCAGGCAGAATGACCCATGTGCTGTGACTGAGGCCCGCAGGCAGTGTGCTTTGGGAGTGGGGGGAGGAATGCTGGGTTTGCTGTGGAGGAACTGGAGGGGCTTCCCTGGCAGTGCCTTCACTTTCCAAGGGGGGATGCGGCGAAGGCGTTCCCACCAGAAGGGTCCAGAGCTGAGACTGGGAAGAGCCGTGGAGTGAATAGGCCCCCAGGGGGCCTGTGGTCTTGGGTGCCACAGACCCTCTTGCTCCCAGAGCCCCCTGCCTGGGCCCTGGGGTGGGGGTGGGGGGTCCCAGGAGGGTTCTGAGTCTCAGCCGTCTGCAGGGCTGGAGTTCCCCGGTGCCTCGCCAGGCTCCTAACACAGTGCTCCCTTCACCGCAGCACATGCACCTTCCGGCTCTCTGCAGCGAGGAGGCAGAGGATGGAGCTGACGTGGGGGAGGCGCCCTGGCAATGCGGCCACCCCAGAAGGCGCTGTCCAGGAGGCTCTGTGCTGGGCAGGATGGGCTGGTGTCTTGGGAGGTCCGCCTGCACCCACAGATTGGTTCCTTTAAAAACGTTATTTATAACTTGACCCCCATCTGCTTCAAGAGGGGGGTTGAGAGACACAGGAAACTGCAGAACTGTGTGAGCAGGAGAGGCGGGCTGGTCTGTAGGTTACTGGACTCCCCATCAGCCTTAAGTTTATTCTGAACTTCCTGGTGCCCAAGGCAAAAGGGGAGCAAGAAGGGTCTGTCAACCACAGATTCATGTTTGCACGTTCAGACTCTTCGGGAAAGTGTAGGTGAGGAAGGCACTTTCTTTTTTTTTTTTTAAGATGTTATTTATTTATTTGACAGACGAAGATCACAAGTAGGCAGAGAGGCGGGCAGAGAGAGAGGAGGAAGCAGGCTCCCCGCTGAGCAGAGAGCCCGATGCGGGGCTCGATCCCAGGACCCTGGGACCATGACCTGAGCCGAAGGCAGAGGCCCAACCCACGGAGCCACCCAGGCACCCCGAGGAAGGCACTTTCAACGGAAAGCCATGATAGGTGCGGAACGGCTCCCCACTCTGACCACCAGAAAATCAGGCAACCTGCCTGAAGCAGGCGTAATGACAGTGTCTACCCGGTTCTGCTGCTGCTGCTCCCGGGGACAGGGGCAAGCCCGAGGGCGTGGTGCAGACCCTGCTTAGCAGGTGGTGTACTCTAGGATGCTCCCGACCAGCGGGGCTGTGGTCACACTTCCCATGTAGGTAGACTGCTTGGCCTCAAGTTCCCAGGTCAGTCCTGGTCTCCCTGTCATCCTGACGGGGTGGGGGATCCCTTTCTCTCTCACGAGGCTTGGCTTAGGGATACATCGTGGATTACCATATATATGTGTGTGTGTTTATGTTTCTGCTCGGTTACCAATGCATTAATGAAATGAAGTTCGAGATCTCCAGGGGTGCATGTTAGGAAAGGATTAACAAGATACTTACCCCAGGGAACAGGAGGGGTGTCTGCTGAATGTCACTTTTGAAGACATAGGTTCATTGCATGGCTCATGGGGGCTTTGTCCCTTGTCTCAAAGGCTCCGGGGTGGGAAGGAAAAGGAGATGCAGGAAGCGAGCTCTGGGCACGTCCAAGAAGCCTCCTGGCCGTGGGCACCAGGAAAGAGCTGTGCCATCTCCTGTGTGACCTGGGCAAGACACAGCACCTCTCTGAGGCTCTGCTCACCTGTAAAGTAAGGTGGTTGGGGGTGAGGAAACGGTTGGACACACGCCAGGCAGTGGACAGGGGAGAAGGCGGAGGCAACTCTGTGGTCTCGGGCGCTTCTTGGCTGCGGGAACCCTTTCCCTGCCTCACGCTGCCTGGAGCCGGAAGCAGCCACCTGTTCCCACGCGGGGAAGGTTTTAACGACGAATTCATTCTGGTGGTTGACGTATGACCTTTCAGAGTTTGTTTCTTCTTGTGTCAGTTTTGGTAATTTGGGTCTTTCAAATTGCCTATTTTTGCTAATTGTCAAATTTATCAGCATAAAGTTGTCAATAATGTTTTCTTATTTCCCTTTTAATGTCTCTGGGGTGATGTGCTAGCTTGCGTTCCTGATGTCGGAAATTTTGTGTTGTGTCTCTTTTCTTCCTGAGTAATGTTCTCAAAGAACTAACTTGAGGGTTTTTTCCTCCATTAATTTATATCCTATTGATTTCTGCTCTCTGCTATGTCTCTCCTGATTTTTCAGGCCTGACTTGCTCTTGCTGGTTGACAGCGCTGTTCAAGTCTCTGTGTCCTTGCGCTTTCTTTGTGTGTGTCCCGCGGTGACCGAGGCAGGCGTGAAGAACTCTCGCAGCCGTTGGGGGTTTGTCCGGCCCCCTTTCCGTTTGCTGGTTTTGCTGCCCGCACTTCGAAGGTCTTCCTAAGCGCTCGCTCATTTACGACTGTCGTGCCTTTCCCAATGAGCTGAAACTACCTCTACTCCACTGATTTTTGAAGGACTTCTTTTTGGGGCAGGATAGAGAATTTTTATTTAAACACTCTTAAGATGCCATTCTGTGATCCTGTGGCTCGCAGGGTCCCTGATAAGAGGTCGCCCGTGTATCTCACCTTGTTCCCTTCTCTAAGAGGTGTCTGTTCTCTGGCAGCTGCTTTGGAGAAAGATTTATCTGATGGGGGAGGGCCGGAAGGGGAGAGAAACCGAAGCGGATCCCGGGCTCCGCGCAGAGCCTGATGCCGGGCTGGACGCCGGGCTCAGTCTCACCACCCTGAGCTCGTGACCTGAGCTAGAGCCGAGCGTCGGAACTCGACCAACTGAGCCACCCAGGCGCCCCTCTTTGGCTACTTTTGCGCTGGACTCTTTCTCTTTGATTGATATTTTGCATAAAATTTGGGAAATTCTCAGGTGTTATTTCTTCACGTAGACTCCTGAGCCCCGCACTCCTTACCGTACGTGTATGCGCACGAAAGGGACTTGTCCCACCGGTCACTGAGGGTCTTTGTTGTTATTGTTGCTGATTCAAAGACACCCCCCCCCGACTTTCTGTTCTTAAATTTAGATTGTTTTATGGGACATTTGTATTTTCAAGTCCCCCAGTCACTTCTTCTGCAGCCAAGTCTGCTGTTAGACTCGTCCCGTGAATTTTTCATTCAGATTTGTGTTTTCCCGTTCTGCCTCGTCGCTTGGGTTTTATGGCTACACAGCAGTTTGCGCATGAATCTCCTGTGTCCACTCTGTCGAGAGTGTCCATCTCTCCATGCATGTCTTCCTTTTGTTTTCAGTATTTCTGTCGTATTTCCAGCATCTGCGTCATCTCCGGGTCTGCTCTTTGGGCTGGGTTTTCCTTCTTTTCTGGTTGGTTGTTTCTCCTTCTTTGCATATGCAGTCGCGTTGTCCCGGCCGCTGGACGTCGTCCATCCTGGGTCGCCAGCGGTCCGGCTTATGCTGAGCCCGTTCACGAGCGTTGGGTTGTGTCGTGGCAGAGTCAGCGCACCGGCGGCTTGGGCTTCCTCTGGCCAAGTGTGGCAGGATCCCAAGCAGGGTTTAAGTAGCTCGTGCGTCCGGCATGTTTGGTGCGGGCTTTCCACGGCAGCCGTCCGGGCCGCATGGTGTCTCCCCGCCCCGTGCCAGCTCCGGACTCCCGTCGGCTCACAGCCCATACTGGCTCTCTGCCAGGTCTGGTCGGGCCCCACCTGAACGTGTGCAGCTTATGGTTCAAGGACTCGGAGGAGGCCGTGCAGCTTTCTGCAGCTCCTCCTTTCCCTTGCGTCCTCCCCTCTGTGCTCACGGACACCTCAGCAGCCCGGCTCCGACCTCTGTTCCCTCCACCTCTGGGGACCGCCGCAGTGTTGGGGCTCTGCCCACCGTTGCTGGTTTGGGAACGGCTCTGGTCAGGAAGCTGGGGGCAGCGCCCCATCATGCATCTTTGGCCCGGCTCAGGAGCCATCTGTAGCAGGAGAGTAAGTCTGGGGACCTTTCTTTTTATCATGGGCAAAAGCAGTGTCCACTCTCACAGCCCCTGCTGCCTTCCATTTCCTGTGCCCTTCTAGAGAACACCCCCTTGCCATCACAGCCCTCCTTATCCCTCATGACCCCATTCAGATGCTGTGTCGTCAGTAACCTTCTCCCTGGTTCCTTTGGGGTGAGCCGTCCCCACCCTGAGCTTTATCCCATTCTCATGGTGTCTCTTCTGCAGAGCAAATTGGAGGTCGGAGGCTCCGTGAGAACCTTAGTGGTGCCTGGTGTGTTGTAGCTTTGATAAACTTGGTTTTATTTTACCTGTTGCTTTGGGCGGGGGGCTGCTGTCTGCCCTTGCTGACCTCTCAGGCTCGGGTGGAGTGGACCTTGAAAACGGCAAGACTGGACCACGGGAGAGTCAACCCCTTGTTTTCTGGGTGAGGGAGGTTTGCTAATGCGCTTCAGTTAACTCCCTCGTTTACTCGTAAGCTAACCAAGGTCACTGAACAGCAACCATGTGTGAGGCTTTGAGGCTAGAGAGCAAATGCCTTGCCCCCCGCAGATCTGAGGCTTGGGGGGAGGCGGTGAATGGGGAGAAATAAGGGAATGAATGAGTCGGGTCCACCCAGGGACCCTGTGAGGTACAACCCTGAGGGGCCTCAGCCAGCCTGCCGTGGGTGCCCACGGACATGGGCCAGGCCAGCCCCCCTGTTGGGGACCCAGACAGGACATCTCACAGGGAAGGTTCTGGGCCAAGTGTGCCCAGCCTGGGGGTAGCCAGACTCTCAGGAAGGTTGGTGTGAGCTAATGGGTCCCCATGACCTCATCTGGCCCTGCTCCCTGCTTGGAGGAAACAGAAAACCACTTTGGTTGGACCCTCCTTTGCCTCTAGGTTTTTGGGAGAAGGGGCCATGTGGCTTGTCAGAAAGGGTCCAGCAGAGTCCATGTGTCCCCTCAGCACATCCCTGGCCCCGGGGACCATGCTCTTGGGGTGCTGGGTATCTCTAACCATGCATCCTTCCCAGCCCTCCATTCCATGGCCCCCCTGGTTCCACCTGCTCGCTTTCCCTCTCCCCTCAGACCCCCTCTCCCTGTAGCAACAAAGAAGTCACTCAGCTGCCCTCCGGCCCCATCCCACCTGCTCAGAGCCTCTGGCGCACGGACCCCTCCTCTCCCTCTCCCTCCTGCCCTCTCTCTGTACCTCTTTCCTCTTTGTCCCCCCACTTTTCTCTGTCCCTCCTCATCTCTCTCTCTGCATCTTGAGAGGCAGGAGAAATGGGAGTCGAGATCTTCTCTCGGTGAAAATTATTGAAAAGTTCAGCGCAGAGACAGTGATGCTGTGGGCAGGAGAAGGGGGAGAGGGTATTAAAATGCATGTGCACAGCTTGGCTTTGCAGCAGATGTTGGCATAATTAGAGAGGAAAAAATTATGAAATTAATTTGTGGTTCAATGTAAATTTCAGTGCTGGGCTCCAGTCACCTCGTGTGCACAGAGAGACGCGCACACACGCGCACACACACATGCACGCACAGCCCAGCTGCCAGGGAAGTGGTAATTGTCAGAACCTATCCAGGGGGAGAGGCTGGCATGAAAAGCAGGGAGGAAGGGGGCCGAGGGTGGGCTGCGTCCTCTTAAAGGCACAGCGGCTCCAGGGGCAGGAGGAGAACACCCCTCCCCCGAGGAGGCCACTGCTGCCCTCTGGTTCGGGTAGATGCACACGCACCCCCACTGCGTGCAGCCCAGCCCCGCACTGCGGGGACCCAGTCTGGCAGCGGGTTGGGGTGGGAGTCGTCCGGGCACACGGACTCCGGGCGCAAAGGCAGGGAGGCTGAGCGGCCCAGGTTTGGTGATGGCATGTCGTCACTCCCCCTGGCCGGTGTGCGGCGTACAAGGGCGAGTGGCCAGGCCGGGCATTGTCTGTACAGCCCTGGGGAGCTGCACCCTGCCTCGCTGAGCCTCCGGCTCTGGCCTCTCACCTTCAGTCTCTTGCACATCAGCCCGTCGCTGGGACCTCTGACACCAGGCCGGTGGCTCCTGGAGAGACGACTACAGGCCCCCCGGAAGGTCGAGGCAGCAGATGTCCCCTCTCCCGCCGCGCTGGGGCTCGTGCGGCGGCCCGGCCCTCCCCACCCTCTCGCCAGGCCGCCCCCACCTCCTGCCCTCCACCAGGCTGGGCTAGCGGAGTGACCCTTCGGTCTGTTTCACGACCTGCCCAGTGAGGGCTTCCATCTGCACCCTGGGTGCGCTGGGTTATGTCCGGGAAGGAGGTGACCCTGGAAGCCTTCCCCTGGCTGCCACCATGGCCTCTCTTCACCTGGAACAGTGACGAGTTACTGGCAAGTGCGGTACCCCCTGCCTTCTCCGTGTCCCCCCGAGTGCTGAGGACTCACCCACAGCCCCACTCGTAGGCTCTGACCAGAGCCTCAGACCCCCAGGGCCTCTCTCTTCACCTCCTGTGGACACTGAGCATTCCCACCACTTCTCCCTGCCTGGCCATTTCCCCCATGTCCCGTCCAGGAGCTCTGGTGTGTGTCCCTTCGTCAGTTGTTCCGGCTTGCCAGGAGCCCTGCTCAGCCCTTCCACCTCACCCGCCGACACGCTTGGACGAAAGCTCTCTACTGGCCTGAGCCATTCTGGTCCTGTGCTCCCTTCGTGCGTCCTCATCCTGATGCCGCCCGCTCAGGGCCTTCCTCCTCCAGGAAGCCCTCCCTGACTACTTGTTAATAGGCAGGCACTTGTCTCAAGTTGTCAGGGGTGTCTCTGCCCTTCCTGGCAGGACCGCAGGCCTGTTCGAACACTGAGAGGCACCACGGGCTCGCACAGGGCCCATGGTCTCCTGGTTGCGCTCCGTCGTCTTGGGAAGCCCCGTCCTCACGTTCTGGGATTCATTGTCAACGTCACCAACCTTCCTCCGACCCTTCTGGGACGTGCGGGCAAGACTGGCCTGTCCGAGATCAAGTGTGGCGGCTGGGGGTGCTGGCCCGCAGGGCGTCGGTGCAGCAGGCATGTGGGTATCCCGAGGCGGCTCCGGCTGGGTCCCGCAGTGTGGCCGCCGCCCACGGCCCCGGGCAGGGACCCCCAGCCCAGGCAGCTTCCGAGGAGACAGCTGGGTGGCCGAGACTCATGATATGTCCAGGGCCGTTGGGCCCTTCAGGGCTGGAGTCCGCGCTTGATTCCCCATCTGCAGCCTGCTCTGGCCGGGGACAGAACATGCGTGGGACTCCTGTCCGAGGCCAGAGCCTCTCCTGAGCTCCTGATGGTGGCCCAGGCCCTGCAGGTCAGCTCGGGCCGGCTGGCCGCCCTTTCCAGGTGCCGGAACAGGCCCAGGCTGGGCTACAGCTTCTGTCCCTGACGCCTTCTCCCTGTGTGGCCAGTGAAAGGCTGTCGCTCCCTTCACGTTCTCCAGTCTCGGCTCCTGAAGGGCGAGGAGGGAAAAGGACACAGGCTCTGGGGGCAGACACACCAGTCTCCATGCTGCTTCCCGGGTCTGAGCCGTGTGCCCGGGGCAGTGTGCATTACCTCCTGAGTTTGTCTCTCTTGCTGCGGGGGTCTGGGGTTCGGAGGGTGCCACCGTCCCTCTGAGATGCTCGGAGAAGGAGGGATGGTGCAGATCAGGGCTCAGTCTCCTGATGGCCGGGCCGGGGCTCATGGTGCTTGTCACTGGGGCAGCAGCTCCAGGACTGCCCCCCCTCCCCCGCAGAGCGGCCCCCAGGGCTCCCCCCCCCCCCCCCCCCCCCCCCCCCCCTCGGGAAGGGAAGACTGGCATCCTCTGTAGCCCCGGGTTCTGTTTTTTTGTAATAGCTTGTCCACATGCTGGGCCTTCCCTAGCACGTAAATAAGCAGCCCGAGGGGAGAGGGAAGGTTGAGTCCGTGTCCCGGTGCCTCTGGCAGGTACCCGGGCTCGAGGGCCCGCGGGGAGTGGGGCTGCGTGTGGAGGGTGAGGGTGCCGGCTGGGTCCCAGGCTGTGCGTCCATCCGTGTGCGTGTCTGTGGAGCACGTGGTCGTGCGTGTCCCTGGCTTCCTCCCAGCGGGCCCCGCTCCACCCCGCAGCTCATTACAGCTCTCCCATTATCCTGACATTTGTGCGCGTCACGTACTGGCAAGAAGTAATTTACTTAGAAGAAATTAAAAGTTCATTTTAATTGAGCGCACACTGCAGTATGCAAATGAGCACATTATGCACCCAGCGCAGAGACAAAGCTGTAATCAGCGTTTAACCCTGCACGCACCGGGCCCCTGCGCCTGGGCCGCAGCCATGCTGGGAGTGGGGGGAGGCGGTGGTCTGGGCCTCGCAGCAGTCTCCCTGTCTCCAAAAGGAGCGGGCAGGCCACCCTGGAATGGCGCGCCCCTCCTGAGCCTTCTCTGAACATCCTCTGGAGGTCAACAAGCACGTGAGCGTCAGGCCCGGGGGAGACCCGGGCCCTGAGCTTCAGCCAAAGCCTGGGACAGCGAGGCTCAGCCTGGGCCACACACAGCAGCAGAGAACCCCCGAGGCCTGCCTCGCCCATCCTGGGGTCAGAGGGTCTCCAGGTGGTGGTGTACCCACCCTGCGCTCTGAGATGGTGGCAGGCAGCCCCGGGCTTGGTCCCGTGCCACGGGAGTGCCATCACCCCTCACGGCCCAGGCCCTGTGTCTGTCCACACGGCCTGCAGCAGGGTAGCCACTCACTTCCCGTCATCTGGGGTTGTAGCCCTCGAAGGGGAGGAGCCGCTCTGAGCGATGGGTGGTGCTGGGCTCCATCTGTGTGACCTGCCTGAGGGCCTGCGCGACCTCTTGGGGGCAAACCTCCCCCTGCCCCCAGAGGAGCAGGGAGGCCTCAGGTCAGAGGGACAGCAGGCAGGCTCTCTCCCTTCCTCATCTGTCAGTGGGGCTGGCTTTGTGGGGCCGCAAGACGTGCACCCGCAGCCCAGGCTGGGGCCTGCGCCCCGCTCCCACGCGGTCCCTTCCGGCTCCCCTCCGCGCCATTCTCTCTCTCCTCTGGTCCTGCCATGCAGGCAGCAGGTCAGCACCTGGTCTGCTCAATGCAACCCCAAAATGCTGGGGGACAGGGTGAGCTCCCCAGCCCGTCTCCCCGAAGAGTTTGTCCCCTAGGCTGGAAGCTGGGCTCCTGCTGGAGCTGTGGTGGGTCCCTGGGTGGTGGTTTTTACGCTAGATTTTCCCTGTCAGACCTGGGGTTTTTAATGACAGGGAAAATGAAGCTGGTTTGCAGATGTGCGCTGACAGCCGGCTGCGGGAGGGAGACGGTTACCTCCAGACCCAGCCCACGATGCCCACAGATTCAAACAAAGAAGCCATCCTGGCTCACTCGGGTGAGCGGAGATGGCGGGGCCCAAGCAGGCTGTTTCCGCCCTCCCGGAGCTCCCACCCCACCAGGGGCAGAGCCCACTGACTGTGCTCAGTCCCTTGGGGGCCAGAGGCAACCCGGTCCCAGCCCTCCCTCCCCGATGCTCCGTGTCCACATGGTCTGGGGTCGACACTCTGCTGGCCTCCCTCGCCCAGCGACACCCCCAGGCCTGCCGTGGCTCAGCTCCCAGTGCTGTTGCATCTCCCAGGCCCCCTGAGGCGAGAGGGGCAGGACTGGGAAGCTCTTGGACCCTGGGTGGGTCGGGACCGTGGGAGGCAATCAGGCAGGGGGACCCTGGAGGGTGGGTGTGGGTTTACAGGGCCTGGGCAGGCCCAGGGACCTGCAGTCTTAGCAGGTGCCCCAGGACCACCCCGAGAAGCCCCTGGGCTGCACAGCTGGGGTCTTCAGGCCTCAGAAGAGACAGAGACAAAAGAGATGTTTACCAGCTCCACGCCCACATGGAAGGTGGTCCCTCCTCTTAGTTCTCCTCTTCTTAGTTCCGGGGGAGAAAGGGTGGTGATGGGCAAGGAGGGGTGCCGCAGTGGGGTGGCTTTCCTCCCACTGTGCTTCCGAATTCCCTGGAGTGATGTCCTCCGGCCCCTGGTCTGCCTAGCTGCCTGGCTGGGTCCCCGCAGGGAGGGACCCCGAGAGCCGAGCCGTTCTGCGCGGGCAATTTCCCATGTCACAACCACATCCTGGCAGCTTGGCTGAGGGGTGCAAGGGCCCTGGGGTGGCCGTACCACCTTCTCCACTCCTCCCTGCTGCAGAGGGGGCCATGGTGAGGGGTCTGGGCACTTGTTGAGGCCCTGACTCACCCACACTGGCTCTGGGGGAGCCATGTCCCCTGCCGCTCTGTGGTGGGTGGTCCAGGGAGGGCCTCCATGGACAGCCCTTCTCTGGCTATGGCTGAAGGGTCTGTCCCTGATCCTGCTGCCGCCAACCTCCGACCCACGGCTCCCAGACTTGCAGCCGGCTACTGGCCTGTTGGTGCCCACGGGTGTTTCTGTAGATGGGCTCCACTGCCGTGTTCATAGCACCGTCCCTCCCTAGCCTCGGCACACCCCCCGTGTCTTCTGGCCGCCTGTGGCCATTGTTGGCATCTGTGCTGGGGCATGTATGTGAAGCCCACTGGCACTGACCACGGGGCCTGTGCTGTGTGCCGGGGAAGGTGCTTGACTCCGTGAGAGGCATCCCCTCCAGGCAACGGGATGGTCCGCAGCACAGCTCAGGCCTTCCAGGGCCCAAGTGTCTGTGACCCCAGGGCCTGTGTCCTTGGTTACGGTGCACTGCCAAGGCAGGAAGGAGGCCACGTGCTGGGCAGCTCTCCCATCTGGTGTGGGTGGCCAGCGTCCAGCTTGTAGCCCAGGGAGCGTACCAGTCAGCAGCTGCTGCGGGCCTCAGGGCTGCGAGAAAACCTGCAGGGAACAGGAGACCCCCGGCTTTGCGGCCAAGGGCTCTTCCAGGCCGGCGGCTGCACGGTTGCTCGGTGGCCTGCCTGTGGGGTGTAGACCAGCCCTGAGAGACGGCCTCTCCGAGCACGTGGATTCCAGGTGGCAAACAGCTGGCAGCCGGTGGCTTTGTGGAATTCCCGTGGGTTGTAGGAGAGGGCACTGTGGCTGATTAGGTCAGGATGGGGACAGGCCCCTGGTGACGCCGAGAAACTGAGTCTCCAGGAGGGGGAGAGGCCTGGCCTGGATTCCCCTGCAGACACCAGCGTTGGTCTGTGTGACCAGCCCTCTCCCCGGGCCGCCCACGGCTTGGGACTTACACCCGTGGTCCCCGTGGGCTCTCAGGGTGCCCATAGCTGCTGCCCTCAAGCCCCCAGACTCGGCTGCGTCCTGACGTGGGACACCCAGTCCTGACCTCAAAGCTGTGTTTGGGTGGCGTCTGTGGACTCTAGGGGATGCTCTTGTGGCCCGCGTTCGGCCTACGTTCCTGGTTGCCGTTGGGCTGGACGGGGGCAGCTCTCCTCTGGCTTTGCCAGTGTGGGCCGGGCGTGGCCCAGGCGCTCTGCACAGCGCCTCATCTGGTCCTCACGGTGGGGGACAGCGGTCTCTGCCGTGCTGAAGGTGAGGCCTCCAGCTGCAAGTGTCCCCACTAAACCTGGGCTCTGTGGGAACCAGAGCTCCCTGCTCACTTCACTGCTCCGACTTTCCCAGGTGGACGCACTGCTGTCCCCTGAGTGGGCATCTCGCCCATAGCACGCGGTGGTGTGGCCCGAAGACACGGTCTGCCCTGGCAGTGCTGGGCGTCCCCGGCATCTCATCTGGCCCGCAGCATCTCCTCCCAACGAGAGGGGGGCTCTGAGAACGTCCAGGGCCCTGGCCTCGCTGTCCTCGTCAGGACTCTGAGACCTCCCAAGCTCTGAATCTGACCAGAGCAAAGGACCCTGCTCTCCAGATGTCTCCAACATGCGTCCTGCCCCGTAGGCCCTTGCTGTCCCAAGCTCCATCCCTGGGAGGGACATCCTCCTCTGTCTATGAAAAGCCTTCTGCAGGGCCCAGGGCAAATGGGCCCTCCTCCAGGAAGCCTGCCTTGAGCAGTCCCGTGGAAGCTCTTCTTCCCGCTGACCCTGGAGGGCTCTGTGCGGTGTCTCCTCTGCCGCCCTTCTGTGAGGGCTGGGCTCTGACCCTGGGGGGCAGCCGTGGGTGCTCACCGTGGCCCAGCACTGTGTGTGCTGCGGAAGCCGCAGGGTGACAGGACAGGGGTGAAGGTGAGCGGTGGCTGAAGGGCCCAGGTATCTCCAGCTCCTGAAAACGGTAGGTGGGAGTCAGCCTCAGGGGGAGCTGGGGCTTCCCTGGACCATGGGGCCCAGCCTGACTGGGTATGTGCAGGGGCCCTCCAGGGACTGGGGCCTCGGGGTGCACTGGCTCTGCCCCATGCAGGCCCTCACCCCTAGGTATCACGCAGCAAACAGGAAAGAGTTAAGTCCTCTGCGAGAAGGAAGTGGTAAACAATTTTCTCTCCCTCGGCTAAATTAATATGCAAATTCCTGCACCCCTCCACTCCTTTCCCCTGCCTGGAAATTAGCGAGGTAGAATGCTCAGGCTAATTATGCATTCAAACGAACAGGCAGCTTCTGGCGCCAAGAGGGCGCGGAAGAAACTGACGTGCGCGTGTGGCCCTTCTGCTGCGTCTGGAGCTGCGTGCGCCCCGCAGATGTGACCCAGTGGTGACCGCGGCCACCCAGGCTCCGGACGGTGCGGGGACCAGCACCCTCTGTACTCCCTGGCAGGGGAGAGGATGGGGGAGGGACCCTGTTCACTGCCCTTCTTCTCCACGCGCCAAGCCCACATCCCACCCTTCAGACAAGAGCCCCCCGAGATCCCGTGGTGCCGGTGCCGTGTCCGGGACTGCGAGCAGGGGCTGTGGTGATGGCTGCCATCCAGCGGCTGGAGCCGGGCAGAGGGGGGACCCGCTGGGCCCGGTGTGGGACCGTGGACGAGCCTGGGGCTGCACCAGGAGGCCTCCACGCAGGGCAGGCAGGGGAGCCCCCCTCTGGCTGCCTCTCCGCGGAGCGCTGCACACAAACTGTGGGTGGGGGGTAAATTCCATCCCAGAAAGGTGTTTTTCTGCAAAGTGGGGCTTGGAACAACAGGAGAGGGGATCTGAACACCAGGGGTGGACGGTGCCTGCAAGAAGCAGGGGGGCTCAGGAGGGAAAGAAGGGCCAGACCCTTGAGCCCTTCTGGGAGAGCTGGTTCTTCCCCCCACAAGCCCGGCCCATCCTTGCGGCCTCCTGTTGGCAGCCCCCGTTCGGCCCTGGGGCCCCGGGGCTCCGGGGCCACCTCCGGGTGTGATTTCCCCGTGTCTGAGAGCATACCCTGGCTTGGCCAAGCCCCTGAACGGCTGTGCCGTGGGCTGGACTCGAGCATGCGTGGTCCCTGGCCCTCCCTCATCGCCACGGAAGGTCTGCCAGCGAGAAGCCCCGGAGCAGCCAAGCCCCTGGCGAGAAGCTGCAGTGACGAGACACCCTTCCCGCTCCCAGGAGGCTCTAAGGACATGGAAGCAGACCGATGGGTGGGGTGGTGGCCGGGCAGGCAGGCCGCCCCTGAGTGATCCGGGCTCCAAGAGCAGGGCGGAGCCCCCGTGCTCCCTCACCTGGGGGCAGATGTGTGGGCAGGCTCTGAAGGACACACAGGACTGGGCAGCGCACAAGGTGGGTCCCAGCCCCGGGGCTACGGCTGGGGCCACGCAATGTCCTCAGGCATTCTCTGAAGGCCCAGGAGCCCAGCACGGACCTCAGTAGAAAGTCCCCGAGAGCAGACATCCTGAACAACCCTGCTCCCCTGGCCAAGAGGGAAGTGGGGACTACAGAGAAGGCAGCGGGCAGAGATAGGGCCTACGGCTCTGAAGGCCACTGAGAGCCCTGCCCCCTGCCCCACCAGCCTCCTTTCTGCTCACCCTGGGAAACAGCCCAGGTTCCTGGCCAGAAGGGTAAAGAGCACGGGGTCCCCACCAGCCGCGACAGGAACAGATGGACGGCGGGAAATAGTCATGGGATGTAGCCCGGTAGCCAGCGTCCCCCACAAAGTGGTGGGCACAGCTTTCCGCAGTCTCTAAGGCAGGCGCTCGTCGGCCGGATGGACAGGGGCCGTGGAGGTAGACGAATGGCCTGGGAAAAGCCATGCACCTCAGGACCGTGGACACCGCCACAATCAATGGGGACCTGTGCTCTGAGCCACCAAGAGCAAGTAATAGCAGTGCAGGGGGGGATGGCGGCTAGAAGAGGGGCCAGGAGCATAAGCCGGGGGGATGAGGAAAGGGGATGTGGGGTGCCTGGGGAGGCCTCCAGGGAGAGGGCTGAGAGCACAAGGCCCAAGGCAGAACTGGCCCCACATGCATTTTGGGGGCCCAGTGGGGGAGGCAGTGTCTAAAACAGGACAAAGCCAGCGCCCCACCAGGGGTGACCTGGTCCCGGGGAGGGGAGGCAGGCCATGCCTGACCCCCTGTCGAGCTGAGCAGCGCCGTCTGGCAGGCCCGGTGCCAGGCACGGGACCTTCTGGCAGGGGTCTCCAGGAGAGGAGTGGGGCCAGGAAGCTGTTCCTCTGGCTTTCCTGGAAGCCGCCTCCTCCCGGGAGAGCAGGGCTGCCAGTCGCTGGGCTCGGGGTGCATTGTCCCTCTGACGGTGACGCATCGGCCACTGGCCGTCCGCATGGCTGTCCACTCCGGTGCGGCTGCCGCCCCCCGCCCTCCCGCGCTGGGTAACTCCGGGCTGTGGAGCGCGCTGCACGTTAACACTATTTGTTCTGCTGAACGTGGTTCATTTCTACAGCACACGCATGGCTTATTGCCTCGCCGGCCGCGTGGGGAGAGCTAGTCAGGCTGGGAGCGGAGGGGATGTGGGCCCTGTGGGCCCTCTGGCTCCTCTGACCCCCGGCCGCCGCCCACACCAGGGAGAGCCCTGGACACATGGATTGTGACCTTGAAGGGCCGGCGTTATTCCTCGGGGAGGGTCCTGCTTCCTCTCCGCCCATCCTGGTGACCGTGCCCAGGGCTCTAGGCTTGACTTCCCTGGGCAGTTTGTTCCCGCACCAGGAGGCGATCTGACCTCTCCCTGAGTCCCCGTGCCTGCCTCCCCAGCAGTTAGACCCTTCCTTGGGCAGAGCTCAGACATGGCTCAGTGAGTGGTCCCATTACCAGGTTTTCGCCTGGTCACTCCAGGTGAGTGTTCTGGAGGTCTGAACAGGCCACTAGCCGCAAAAATTCGGCCCAGAGGCGGGGGCAGCTGGGTAAAGCCCCTGATGGAGAGTCGGGAAGGTGAGGCAGCCCTGGGCCTGCTGGGGACCCCTTCCAGGCCGGGACCCCCCCCCCCCGCAGGTGGGCAGAGTGGAGCCGGGTGGGGGTGGCCGGGAGGCTCAGAGGTTCCGGGTCAGGACCCTGAGAGCATGAGAGACATGCGTTGCCCGGGGAAGCCCGTGGGGGCAGGACCTGGGCCCTGGTGGGCACAGGCTCCCTGGAGGATGGTGCTTCCCCAAGCCTCGCAGCAGTCTCAGGAGCTGCTCTTTGACCAGCCCTGGGACAGGGAGGCCCTGGCTAAGCGGAGGCCCCAAATGCAGGAAGGCAGAGGATTTTGTTAAAGACCTGTGCTGGCTTCTCCTTAGACCAGGGACACGAGGACCCTGCCAGACAGGACCCCCCCGACCTGTCCCCTTGTTCCTGAACTTGTATGTTTGAGGGCCGGTTCTGTACCTCCAGGTGAGGGGTGCGGGGTGAGGCCGTGCCTGGGGGCTCGCATAGCATGGGCAAGCCACTGGTCTCCCAACACCCCTGGCCCCCAGCCAGGGCTGTCGAGGGTCCCAAGCCCCTTTCCCTGCCAACAGCAGGAACAGGCGTTGGTCCGCTCTTCATAAAGGCAGCTGGAGAGGTAGGTTCCTCTTGGGCTTGGGGTGTCCCCAGTCCTCCACAAGGGTGGTCCCTGGGGGAGAGCTGGCCGAGGGGCTGTCCAGACCCTGGGCGGTCAATGGCAGCTTCCGGCCTTGGCTAAATGGAGCCTGGTTGCCAGCAGTGGGCGCTTTAGGGGGTGATCAGGGCCAGGCTGTGCGCCAAGCACCATGCTTCTGTGGACTGGAGCGTGGCGGGAAGCATCGTCCCCTTTTACAGACGAGACGGCAGAGATGGGAGCGATTGTACCCCTCCGCCCCGTCCCGACTGAGTGGAGCTGGTCTGGGCGCATCCCATTGCCGGGGGTGGAGGGGACGGTCACAGCAGCCCGCAGCTTCTTGTTTCCGGTGTTCCCTGCTTGGCTCTCAGGCCAGACCTGCTGGTGGGGGTGTCGGGGCCCTAGAGGGAGAGTCCTAGGGGCTGCGAACAGAATGACCCCCCACACCCAGGCTCCAAAGTCCTGCGCTAGTGCCAGGGCATGGCCCCGGAGGACCTGGGAAGGCTCTCTCCACAGCACCCACTTGGTCCATACCTGCCCGCCCCCCTCACGGCCACCCACACTGAGGCCTGGAGACCGTGAGCCACCCTTGCCAAGTGGCACACCCCAGACACGGTGCCAGCCAGCGCCCAATGCCACGGAGCTTGCTTCACCCCCACTGCCCGTCCAGCCAGGTGGATAGGGCGTCGACTGGAGCCCCTGCCCTCTGCCTGAGCGACTTTGTGGCTGGGCCCTGCCTGGGCATTCCGTCTCCAGCAGCCTGATGCCAGATCCCGCATCCCCTGTACCGGTTCCCCCCACCCCCACCATGTCCCCACAGCTCAGCCCCGGGGGAGGCTGCTCTGGCCCCCTCCAGGCTCAGCTTTTCCGGCTCTTGCAGCCCCGGCTCCTGAGTCAGCAGAGCTGAGTCCCACCCCCGACCCGAGCACAGGCGCTGCCTGCCCGGCCCCTGCCCCAGCCTCCCTACGTGTGCCCTTCTCCCCGGGCCCACACCAGCAGCTCAGAGCATCCAGTCCAGAGCCCCTGGAGCGGCAGCGGTGTTCCACCTGCTCCTGTGCCCCAGCCCGAGGCGTCCGTCCCTTGGCAGCCGGTGAAGGGCAAGGCAGTCTCCCTCCCGCCCGGCCAGGGAGGGGTGGCCGGCACTGGCCCACCGCACATGTGCCCTTCTCCACCTCCCCTATCCTGGCCCTTCCGGCTCAGCAAGCAGGCTGCTCCCCATCGGGCAGCCCGCCCCCTGGGCCCTCGGCAGCTGGGCTCCTTGGCACCACTGCCTAAGCTCCCGCTGATGGGGCACGTTTGGCTGCGGTCCCACTGCCTGTACGCAGACACCATGTGCCAAGCCAGCCTGGGCAGCCAAGAGGGAGAGAAGTCGAGACGCTTCTCTCGGGGCCTCCCAGCTCCTCCAGCCGTGTCCCATCCTCCCAACGCCAAGTCCCTGCGTTGGCCTTTGAGAAGAAACAGCAGACATTCAAGGACATTTGGGGACACTTTCCAACACATAGGGCAGGGGGGACCTGGCCCCAAGAGCCCGCAGGGCATCAGAGGGAGGTGGTGCTGCCAAGAGCCCAGAGGGAGGGGCCCGAGCGCCAGAGCCAGAAGCATTGCTGAGCTGGGGACCCTGGGGTGTCCCCTCAAACCCTCACGCTGCACAGCCCGGCCTCAGTCCTCTGTGCCAGGAGAGGTCCTCTGCCCCCAGGACGACGCCCGGCCACTGCGCCTGAGCCAACAGGCCCCCGGGATGGGGCGGAGGGGTGGGGGGCACTGCGTCCTGCACCCGGGGCAGTGCCCAGGGAAGCGGGCTTGAGGGGATCCCCCACACTGGCCTGGATCCAG
The DNA here is from genome assembly GCA_004024625.1 of Mellivora capensis. Lineage (NCBI taxonomy): Eukaryota > Metazoa > Chordata > Mammalia > Carnivora > Mustelidae > Mellivora > Mellivora capensis. Next base: position 49,855 of record PISX010010333.1, read on the forward strand.
GAGGGCCCAGGCCCCCCAGCAAATGCAGCCGTGGCTGCTGGCCGTCCCGCGACCCACACCCAGGCGGAGAGCCGGCCCGAGCCCGAGGAGCCACGCACGCCGTTACCTGTGCTGCCGCCTGCGCCCAGCCGAGTCCTCCACGGCTCCGGTGCCAAGCGGCCGCCGCCTTTCCAGGCCGGGCTGCCGGTGACGGGCGCTGGGCTTTGTTTGCAAGGCCGGCCCCACGCGCCCACAGCCTCTGGGAGGCCCCCGGCCCACCGCTCGCCGTGGCAAGAGTCCACGGCCCCCTCCGCGGCGGCTCGCCCTCCTCCGGGGCCCGAGGGGCCCGCGCCCGGGAGCTGGCAGGACGGAGCCCGGGCGCCGCGGCTGCTCGTTTGTTCTGGCAACGCGCGCCGCCTCGCACACGCACACGCGCGAGCCCCCGCCCGGCCGCCCCGCGTCCCTTCTGTCAGGAGCAGCCCCAGCCAAGAGCAGCGGCGAGTGGCAGCGAGCCGGGCGGTGCCCGCGTGGAAGCCCAGCCGGCGCCTTCCTCTCCCCGCGCCTCCCCCCCGCAGCCTCCGGCGCAGTGACAAGGACCTCCGAGTCCTGTCGCACTTGGGAGCCTCCCGACGGGGCGCCCCTTGTCCCCCGCCAGCTGCCACATGGCCATGCCCGGCTCCGGCCCTTCCCGAAGGGGCACTTGTGGCGGAGCGCCGAGGTCGCCGGCCCGGGGCCTGGCCTCCTGCAGCCGCTGGGGTGGGGCACTGCGGGGTCCCCGGGGCGCTCGGGAGGACAGCGGCTGGGTGGGACCAGGTGTGTGGGGGCGGCGGGGCTGCCGTCGGGCGCGGGGGGGGGGAGGGCAGTGGACGCGGTCTCCGGTCCCCCCCTTGCTCAGGGCCACTGGGGTGAGCAGCCGGCTCGGGGCCACCAGCGCCTGCGAGGAGGGGACCCCAGGTCGGCTCTGTTGGCGCCCAGATGGCTCTGGGTGGCAGGTGACCCAGACGACCTCACCCGAGGCTCCAGCGTCTCCCCCCGCAACGCCCCGGGCAGATGACCTCCTGTCCTGTGGGGGCCTTGGGTGTCCTCAGCCGTCGCTTTGCTTCTCCGTGTGTCCTTTCCGACCGACGATGGATGGACTTGACAGCCTGGGGTCGCTTCACAGCCCGCGTGGACCAGACCGGGGGCCACTGCGGGTGTCCCTGCTCTCCCCAGGCCTAGCCCAGCCGCCGCCAGGGAGCTCCGAACCCCCGCCAGCCTCCGCTGCCAGAAGCTCTCCACGCGGCAGCCTCTCCCCTCCTGGAACCTCCCAGCCGGGGTCTGAAGCTTCAGGCGTGGAGGGACAGGCACCTGCCTGCGATTTCTGCTCTGGGGGCTGCCGCCAGCCCTCTCCTCACTAGCCTGCAAAGCCCCAGTGTGATGTGATCACGTCCCTCAGGTCATCTCCCCCCTCGGATGTCACCTCTCTCAGGTCATCACTTCCTCAGGTTATCACCTCCCTCTTGTCACGCCCTCAGATGTCACTTCCTTCAGCTGTCACCTCTCTCAGGTCATCACACCTTCAGGTCTTCACCCCCCTCAAACATCACCTCTCTCAAATGTCACATCCTTAGCTGTCACCCTCCTCAGGTGTCACTCCCTTGGGTCATCACCCCCCTCAGGTTGTCACCTCCCTCAGGTCATCCCATTAGCTGTTACCCCCTTCAGATGTCACCTTCCTCAGGTCATCACCTCCCTCTTGTCATCCCCTCAGATGTCACTTCCTTCAGATGTCACCTCCCTCAGCCATCATTCTGTTGGGTCGCGTCCATCTGTGGAGGACGCGTCCATCTGTGTACCACGCCCCCACCCGGTGGGCTTCACCCGTCCCCGGTTCTCCCGGCCCCCTCGTGAGGCCGCCACCGCCCCCCGCCCATGGGAACACCGCTGCTTAGAGACAAGGCGCCCACAGCGTGACCCCGACACAGCCCTCCCGGCGCAGCGGGCGTGGGGCGCGCGGCAGCCTGCGGGCCAGCACGGGCTCCCGTAAGTACCGCTTGGCAGCGCGCACCAGCTTCTGTGGCGCTGTCCCTGGGTGGCGGACGCCAGGCCACCAGCTAAGGTCCCCAGGTGCAGAGTGGGGAAGAGGTGAGCACCACCAGCGGCCCTGCCCGCGCCCCAGCGTCTGCGATGGCCTCTGTGTGCGCGCAGGTGCAGCCGCCTCTTCTAGAGCTGGGGGCGAGGCGGGGAAGTACGGCAGCTTACCGTGTCCGGGTCGCGTCCCAGCCCTGCTGGGAGCTGGCTCAGGAAGCCGCTGCGCTTCCTTAAGGGAGGGAGACTCAGGGGGAAAGAGGACTCACTCCCACGCTCACAGCAGCACAGCTCGCCAGCAGAGGGTGAGGGAGAAACGGGAAAGTAGTGACAAGTAGGGAAATGGGGTGAAAGGCAAATGCGCGTCCTTTAAGCTATTCCTCCACGTTTTCTGTAAGTTTGAAATTTCCAAACAAAAAGCTGCAAAATAATGCACATTCTGCCCCCAAAGGGCGTCGTGGGTGAGGACGTCCTCCTGGAGCTTCCTCCCCCACGCGTGGCTGCTCGGAACGCAGAGTTTCCCGACGTGGAGCGGCCCTTGGGTTTCCGAGCACTGGGACGGGCCACGTGCACCGTGCACTCGGGTTCTCGGGTTACTTCCGGCGGTCACGGTCACCGTCACAGCCACCACAGGAGCAGTCCAGCTTCCTGTCCTCTGGGTTCTCCTGGCTTTGGTTTTGATACCAGGGTGAAGCGGTCTCCGTAAAACCAATTGGAAATCTGTTTTCCTCGTCTGCATACAAGAGCTCGCAGGTAAAGCCTTCGGAGCCCAGCGCCCTCCTGGGAATAACTTCTGAGTTCTGTCTTTGCTTCCTTCTTTGGTTGTGATTCTGCATTTTGGGGAGGGTCTGTTTAGATATCATACGTGTTTCTAGAAAGTCACTATGTCAGTATCGAGCTGTGCACGCCGTCTTAGCGGCTCATAAACTCCCGTGATGGGTGCTTGTGCGTACGGACGTCACTCTGATCCCGAGGCCCTTACCCTGTGGTCACTGATGGCCGGGACTGTGTCAACATCTAGAAACCTCATTGTGTTATGTTTCAACATTTTGTAATGACAGGTTTGCTTTTCTCTACTCAATTAGGTTACGTTTCAAATTCCAGCAGGAAATTGTAACAAGCCGTCACCTGGTGATTATTAATTGTGACATACTACAGCCTGTGAGTCCTGCCTGGGTGACGTCTGAGGCGTCCAGCCGTCCTGGGGAGTGGGACTGGGGGACTGCCCAGGACACGCATCCTGTGGTGCCCGGCCGACCAGGACAAGCTGGCCACCGCGGCTTTCTGTGTCACCTAAAGTGGGACTTGTCTTAGTACTTGCTATAAGGGAACTTGGCAAGAATGTGTTTCCTGAGTGTAGGTCACAGAGTTTAAATTTAGATCTACTTAATTAATTTAATTAATAATATTTCTCAGTTCCTCTATGTCCTTTTTTTTTTTGCTAATTTGATTAGTCAAAAACTGAGGGGAGTGTGTTAACGTGTGGCAACTGCTACCACCTTTCTCAAGCCAGCCTACCTTACAGCACTGCTTTTTCATGTGAAAGTTCATTACTAGGGGACGCCTGGGTGGTTCAGTCGGTTAAACCACTGCCTTTGGCTCAGGTCATGATCCCGAGGTCCTGGGATCGAGTCCTGCATCGGGCTCCTTGTCCAGCAGGGAGCCTGCTTCCCTCTCTCTCTGCCTCCTCTCTGCCTACTTGTGATCTCTGCCAAATAAAAAAATAAATAATCTTTAAAAAAAAAAAAAAAGGAAAGAAAGTTCATTACTATGACACTGACAAGCTTTTAGTAAGACCAACTGGGAAGAAGATAATTCAAACACCAGCACCGGCATGGGTGAGGGACCGGCACAGGCCCTCCAGCCACTCAGAGGCTTATCCAAGGATCGGGGCACCTGGGGGGCTCAGTCGGTTAAACGTCTGACCCTTGGTTTCCGCTCAGCTCATGATCTCGAGGACAGGGGACCGAGCCCAGCCTCCAGCTCCCTGCTGGGCGTGGAGCCTGTTTAGGGTTCTCTCTCAGACCCCCACCCCCACCATGCTCACACCTCTCTCTCTCTTAAAAAAAAGCTTATCAAGGAATATTATGAAAAAATTTCATTCATACATTCGGCATCTTGGAAGAAATGGACTAGTTCCTTGAAAAGCACATACCACCAAAACTCAACCAAGACGAGAAGGACCATCTCAACAGCCTGTAGCAGTTTAAGCAATCAAATTCATAACCAAAAGATAAATTTCCAAGTCCAGATGCTTTCACTGGAGAATTCTATCAAGAATTTAAAGAATTAACACGAGCTTTTCTCAAATTCTTTTGGAAAACAAAAGAAGAAACATTCTCCCAACGGATTTTTGAGGCCACAATTACCTGGTTATCAAAACCAAAGACAACACAACACAAGACCAATATCGCTCGCGAGTTTAGATGCAAAAATTCTCAACAGACTATTAGCAAATCAAATCCAAGGATGTATAAGAAAAACCCTCAGGTAGGATTCACTCAACTCCACAGGTTCAACGTTAGAAAGCTGATCAACAGTCCAAAAAACCCGTGATTATGTCAGTAGAGACAGAAAAAGCATGTGGCAACATTCATCTTGTTGATGATTAAAAAATACCCACTCAAGATTAAAAAAGAAAACTCTCGGGAAATTTGGAGTAAAGGGGGAAATATCTCAGTGTCGTAAAGAACATCTACTAAAAATTTACAGCTCTCAGCACAACCCATGACGAAAGACTGGACCTCTCCCTCTGAGACCAAGGACGAGGCAAGGCTGTCCACTCCCTGTACTGGAGGTCCTAGCCGGAGTCATACGGCAAGAAAAAGAAAAGGCACACGAATTAGGAAGAGTTAAAACTGCCCTTATTCGGGGACGCCTGGTGGCTCAGTCGGCTAAGCACCTGCCTTCGGCTCAGGTCATGATCCAAAAGGTGAAACGCTAAGGTATAAGTTCGACAAAATGTGTATGAGATGTTTGCCGCATCTTCCAAAATGCTGCTGGAAGGGATCAAAGAGTTAAGTCAGTGGAGAGACGTGACCCGCTCATAGACTGGGAGCTCCAAGCCGTCAGGGCATCAGTCCTCTCCCACGTGAAGCCTTAGGGTTAGCACGAGTCCATTAGGACTTCAGCAAGGTGTTTTATAGACATAAAATAGACAAGATTATTCTAAAATTTACGTAGAAAGCAGAGGACCTAGATAGTTAGAAACAGTCCTGAAAAAGGAAGAAAGTAACATAAAACTCTCACCTAAGCTACAGAGTCTGGACCGCCCGGCGTTGGTGTAGGGGCCGACAACGGGTAAACAGAAGTGACCCGCACGGACATGCCCGCACGGTTTCTGACCAACGTCTGAAGGCCATTCAGTTGGGGGGGGGGCGGCAGGCTCTTCCACAGACGGAGCTGGAGAACTGGGCCTCCTGGGCAGAGATAGGAGCCTTGGCCTAAGCCTCACACACGCTATAAAAATTAACTCAAATCGAAAAAAAAAAAAAAACTCAAATCGAGTGAGAATAGGCCCATCCATAGTGACAGAAATGGGACATGTGGTTCCCAGGGCTGGGGCTGGGGCGTGGCCGCCAATGGGCCCCGGGGGGTCGTTTGGGCGCCCAGAAGCGGGCGGCGGCGACGGCTGCACATGGTCAAGGTAGGGAGAGCCTCCAAACTGCGCACCTTAAAATGGTAAGTTCCATGTTGCGTGCATTTCACCAGAATAAAAAAAATGACTCCGAAACGGATCACAGTCTCAAATCCAGAATGTGGAGAAGGAAGCATGGGAGAGGATTTCCTCGGGCTCCATGGAGGTTCTTGTTCTCAGAAGCGACAGTGAAGCACGGCCCGTTAGTGGGGAAAACTGGCAAACTGAACCTCGTCAACATTGAAAGCCTTTTCCCCGTGGACTTTCGTTGGGAAGATGACAGACCAGCTGCCCGCTGGGAGGGGCCTCCACAAAGCAGGCATGTGGCGGAGGGCTGGTGGCCGGGCATCTGGCGGCCCCCGAACCCCACGCTCTAAAGACAGGTGGATGAGAAAGCGGGGGAGAAGGACCAGAAACCTCCCGGGAGAGGTCGTGGCAGGTGAGCCCACGAGAGGACATCCAAGGTCGTTAACCTCAGGGAGAGCAGAGTACCGCTGCGGTCACACGTCCCTGTTCACATCGCATTGGCGACAGCAGAGGACGGATGGCCAGAGTGCAGACGTGCCGGGCTCTCCAACGTGGCCTTCGGGACAGGTGGGTGTCGACTCTGGGTGACCCTGCCCTCGGGGGCGTGTGTCCCAGAGGGACGGATGCTTCTGTTCACAGTGAAACCTGTGCCCTGGCATTCCGAGCGGCTTTGTTAGAGTCAGAAACCGGGGCCAGCCCAGATGCCCTCCGGCAGGGGGTGCTCAGACTGGCCATGCCCCGGCCATGCCAGGGGACACTCCCTGGCACTCAGAGGAGCGGCTGTTCCCTCACACAGCAGCCCGGATCACGAGCAGGGTGTGCTGCGTGAGTCCCTCCTTGTGTCACTCCTGAAGGGACAGAACTAGAGACATGGAGTCGGGCCGGGGTGGCCGGGGACTACAGCGAAGGCCACGAGGGCGGCACGAGGGCGGACGGGGTACCGCGGCTTGCAAGGTGGCACCGCTGGGAAAAAGCAGAGAAAGCCCACACGGGGTCTCAGAGTGATTCCTGACAGCCACGTGCGGGTCCCCGCCGGCCACAAGCCGTAGGGCCTCCAGAGGCTCTGACCGTCCGGGGACCCCGTGTTCAGGCCGAAGGCTGCACACGCTCCCCACGGCCAGCTTGTGCCTGTGAGTCCCGAGCACCCGCTTAAGAGTTCCCTGTTGTGATGACCCTGCCGCGCTTTGTTCCGACTCCTGAGAAGAACCAACCCTGTGTGTGGAATTCTCCCGAAACCTGTATTTCCTCTGGTTTCTATTTCCTGGCCTGTCTTACCCAACTTAAATGTTGACCTTTCTGATTTGCTTTCTCTTAGACCTTTTCTTACAGATTTGAGTTCGATCTTTATTTTTTTATCAAATCTGAGAGTCTTTGCCTTTGAAAAGGAGTTAGATGTATTTGTAGTCACTGTCCCACCAGCCAGTGACGAGCGTGTCATCCCCTGTTGTCGTGGGCGCTTGCCCTTCTGGTTCCGTCTTGCTCAGGAGACACTCCCCTGCGGTCCCCTGATTGCCGAAGACGCATCTGCTGTCCCATAGCTCTAACGAGCTGCTCCAGTGCCGGGCCCCCTCCAGCCACCGCGGGAAGTTCCCTCACCCACGCGGCTCCTGCCCCTCCGCCCTCCTGAGGCTGCTGGATTTTGGAGGGGATCTTAGGAACAGGAAGACTCACTTGGTTGATGCTGTTTTTTAGCACATTGAGTTCTCTTTTGTGAAATCATTCGTGGCTCCAGGGGCGCCTGGCTGGCTCAGTCAGTGGGATGTGCGGCTCTTGGTCCCGCGGTGTGCGTTCGAGCCCCACGTTGGGGGTAGAGATGACTTCAAGACAAAATCTCCAAGAAGATTGTTCATGGCCATGGCGCCCTGGTTTTAACCCCATCAGAGTGATTATTTGGATTTGCTTCTGGGTTGGAGCTTTCGCTCTCAGACTGTCCTCAATAGCCCCTTCTGTGCTCTGGTGGGATTTCCCCCCAGTTCATCGCCTGTTAGGTTCCAGCTCCCCGACGGCATAATTTCTGACTTTCTTATTTGTGTGTAAAACCTTGGATCCGAGTCCTTTTCTCTCAAAACCGAATACCGCCCTACTGTTTCCGGAACTTATTTTAAGGGCACGACAAATTTAGTGTAGTATTTAAAATGTTTCTCTGCCTAGAGATTTAATAGAATCCTTTCTTCAGCCTCAACATCTAAGATAGTTTTTCCTCTGAGAATTTATGAGTTTTTTTTTCTTTCATTGAGCTGGTTCATCTTTACGTGAGAAGCATTTCCTTCCTACCGCAGCGAGCTGCCCTGTCCCACCCGTCCTCGGCTCTTTGGGGGAACGTCGGCCACCCGTATGGGGCCTGCCTGCTGCCACACACTCTCCACCTTCCGTCCTGAGGTTCCCGTGGCCAGAAGCTCCCGTAGGTTTGCTCCCCTGGGGGTGCTAACACCACTTCCTACTAGCTTTATTGAGCTCCGACTGACATGTGATAAAATATGCAGAGTAGCGCTGTAGGGTTTAAGTTTTGACTGTGCATTCAGAAATGGACCCATAGCCACAGCTGAGACCCGGGACACAACCAGCTTTTGCAGCCCCTCCCCCCACCGTCTTCCACCCAGGGACAGGCTTGGAGCCTGGGGGCCCTGAGGCTCAAGGGCGAGCAGCGGGAGGAAGGGCCCCAGGGAGTGCTGTGGACACAGATGGGTGGGACCAGAAGGACAAAAGTGCCCCGTGAATGTGGCCATAACAGAGTGGCCCTGGTTTGTGGCCGGAGCTGGTCTGTAACCGGTCCAGGGGGCGCTGAGCTCGGCAGGCGCTAGAGAGAGGGAGGGTCTGGAGAGCAACATGCCAGGGTCTGAGGACATTTGTAGGGACTCCTGTGCCCTGAAGAGAAGCTTTGACAGGCTGGCCTGCAGGTATCCCCTCAGAGGCCAGGCCCCCCGGAAGGACGGCGCTGCTTTCTGCTGAGGTCCTCTGAAGCCATGTGGAGGGCTGTGGTCTGTGCAGGGTGGAGACGAGTGTTTCTGGGGAGGGACGCGCTGGGGGCCCGGCCTGGAGGACGTGGGGGTCCTGGGCCTGGCGTCGTCTTCAGTCCCTCGCAGCTGTGTGGCGACCCAAGGACAGTGCCAGGACCCCTGGCATAAAGGGTCAGCTCCACACACCTGAGGAGGATGGGTCCCCAAAGCCCAGCACTGTCTGAACATTGGTCATTATGGGGCCACTCACCGGCCATGTGGCTGGAGGCAGGTGTTGTCCCTGCTCTGGGCCTCAGTCTCCCCTTCTGCACCATGAGGAGTACTGGGTGTCTGAGGGGTCCTCACCCCAAGTCCCTTCTTGGGGTGGGATGCTGAGGCATCCACAGAGGCTCCAGAGGGAAGACTGGGGAGGAAGAGGCTGAGAAAGGCCAGGCGTCGACACCGTGGCCCCCAGGTGTGGTCCGGCCAGCCCAGGCCCGGGCCAGAGAAAGAGGAAGGGAGACTGGGGATGGGGCAGGCTCGGTTCACGGGAGTTTCCCCCGTTAGACACCCAGTGGGGCCCCGGAAACAGAGGCTGACCTTCATTCAGGCCGAGCTCGTGACTCACCCGGGCCCATCCACCCTAGATCATGAGACCTCGGGACAGCTGTTCACAGTCTGGGATCACATGTCACCAGGGGGCACCCACGGCCCCAGCTCTGACCTCTCTGCTCAGCAAGGGGCCTAGAGCTGGGGGAGGGACACAGGGGCTGCCCTGGGTCTCAGGCCCTCCTGCGGCTCTGTCAGAGGACCCACGTTCCTGGCTGCACCTGGGCCCGAGCTCTGCAAGTCACCACAGCCCAGCCCTGTCCACTGCGCTGCCGGTTGGGGCGGAGTGGGGAGCGGCCAATGGCAGGAAGGCAGGGCCTCTCAGGCACCAAGGGTCCTGCTGGACCCTCCTGGCCCTAACTGGGCTCCGGGCAGCGTGGGGCTCGTCTGGGGTGGTGGTGATCAGAGCCCGTGACCTGTGGCCCACTGCCCGCATCTGTCTCTCCCTGCAACTGGCTGGGACTGGAGGTCCCTCACACAGACAGCGCGGCTGAGACGGAGCCCGTGCGGGTCCCCGTTCCTTCCTGCCCTGCACAGTCAGGGTGGGGAGGTTCTCCCTTCTCTCCCCTCCGAGTGGACTCTCTCCGGGGGGGCCCTCTGGTGATTCAAGGAGAAAACTTTTATCCAGTGGGAATCTCTCTGCCTGCTGTGCATGGCCCTGAAAGCTTTGCACACCTCCTAGTGCGAGCCCCAGGCTTCTAGCAGGGGCATCACGACTTAATCCTAAGACTACGGCCTCAGAGCCTGTTCAGCCACGCCCCTTTGTGGGCAAATGCAAGAGCCCCTACCCCCCAGGTGCCCAGGGCTTGGGCCACTGTCCTGCGGGCTTGCGGTACCAAGGCCTGGGCACATTGACCTCTGGGTAGACACTTAGCTCTGGGAGCCCCTGAGCCTGTGGGGACGTCAGAGGGGCAGCCTGACCCCAGAGGTCTCACCACTGCTCCAGTGACTCCAGGCCCAAGGCACCCAGCCCGCAGGGAGCCAGCCCCTTGCCGTGCATCGTCCCCGGCCACCCGAAGAGGGCCAGGGCTTGTCCGGGGTCCCCCTGTGGATCCAAGGCCACACCTGACTAAGACCAGGCCTTGCATCCCACAGAAGGGGTTTCCCTCTGGGCTCTGCATCCCACCATACGAAGCCCAGGGAGGCCTGGAGACTGCGGGGCAATAACTGCCCTGAGGGGGGCTGGGGCCACATCCCATGAGAGGGCTCAGCCTCCAGCCAGGCCGCTGTGCCCTGCGTCTGGAAATGTCTGTGAACTTGAAGGCAGCTCCTAGGGGTCACTTGCTTTGCTCTGCACACACTGACCCTGCCTTGTAGCCGGGGAGGTGGGTGGTGGCTTCCTAGGACGGCTTCATGGGGCTGTGGTGGCTGTGCCGCCCGTCCTCGCCCTGGGGAGGGAAGGCCTGCTCTGCCTGCAGCCCCGAGGGGCAGTCCCAGCTGTGCCAGCGGGGGCGCCGGCGGCCTCTGCACTGGAGCCAGTGTGTGCAGGGCGTGGGCGCCGGGGTGTTCTCCCCCCACCCAGGACTGGGAAGTGAAATTGCAGGGTGTGCCAGCCACAGGTGGGTTTTTCAGGACTGGCATGGGGGCTGGTCTCCTGCCCAGGCGTGGACTCATGTGGCCTCACCAGGGGATCCTTCAGGGCTGGGCCCCCGGGGGTGTGAGAAAGATGCCCCGGCCGGCCCATGTGCCGCTCCCCCTCGGTCGCCGGCTGGATGGGCTTAGAGCTGTTCCCCCATGTCAGCGTCTTGTGGGGACGTCCCTGCTGGTCTGCACGCCTCCAGGAATTACCCTACAGCTCACAGCCACAGCTCCGGACGTGGGGAGCCCCTCACCCTGTTCGCCCCCTGTGGCTCTTACACAGCCTCGGGTGTGGCCACGGACAGGCGTCCTTTTCATGGGACTGCGCCCTTGCGTCTTGAAGTGCTCGTCCAGTCTGTGGGGTCACCTGGGTGAGGAAGAGGTCGGTGACCGAGGCCAGCCCATCCCTCACCCCTGGCCCCCGTCCCCACGTCTCCAGCCAAGGACAAGGAGCAGTGGCTGGGAAGGAGGGCCGCGGCAGGTGCAGACCGAGGAGGGAAGTGGGGCGGGGGCGGGGGTCACACCTTACCCAAAGAGAGTCAAATTGAAAAATCTGATCATTGGGCGCCCGGGTGGCTCAGTCCTTTGAGCGTCTGCCCTTGGCTCAGGTCACGATCTCAGGGTCCTGGGATCAAGTCCCGCATCTAGGCCGTCTCCTCACAGGGAGCCTGCTTCTCCCTCTCCCTCTGCCTGCCGCTCCCCCTGCTCGTGCTCTCTCTCTCGTTCCTTCCTTTTCTCTTTCTCGCAAAAATAAATAAATAATCTTTTTAAGAACCGTGCTCAGGGTGCTGGTCAGAAGAATTGCCTCTAAGCTGGGTCTGGCCGGACGTGCAGCTCGGGCCTGACCCCGCTCGCTGTGGGTGCAGATGGGCACCCACCCACCCGCCACCAGCGCCGGCAGATGCCAGCACGAGACGCCTACCCCGTGTTCTGGACAGACCTGCCCCGGGGGCAGAATTTTGTCTGGCTTTTGGGAGGAGGGTGTCCCCACGATCCCTGGGGCTGAAGGAAGATGAGGGCTTGGGGCGGAGACAGCCGCTGGGGGAGCCCTGGGGATGGACCAGACCAATGATGGCGCGGCCACACCAGGCCCCAGGGCTGTAGCCCCCACGGAGGGCTGCCATCTGGTGTGTGTCCCCAGTGCCGCAATTCCCGGCAGGGCTGCGTGTGGCCACACATAAGCAGACGTGGGGCAGGCAGCCTGGGCCCCAAGCACAGGCGCTCAGCACTGCCCTACAGCTGTGGCCCTTGTTGGCCAAGTGTGTTGGCCAGAGGAGCTGGGCCCCACTGTGTCAGCGCTGCCCCTCATCTCCCCGCCCAGAGCCGGGTCCGCCAGGACACTGCCCACACAGGAACTGCCGCCCCAAGCCCAAAGTGCCAGCCACTCATGGGTGACCACCAAGTGATCACAAAGAGGGGTCTGGGTGGTCCTAGTGCCAACGCTGAGCTCATGCAGAGACGCTCAGGCCTGGCTGCTGAACTGGAGTAGCCCTGGGGAGCCCAGGGAAGTCCTGATGCCCAGACCCCAACCAGACCAGCCCTGCCAGCACAGTTGTTGTCATGAAGGTCACAGGGAATGACTCAGGAGAAGGTCAGGGAAGGCATGTGAGCAGAGACCAGCTCTGGTCAGTCCCCGGTGGTTCTCCCAGCTCCACCACAACTGACCCTGAGGCCTTGGCAGGACCCTGTGCTCCCCAATTTAGTTTTTCTATCTGTAAAGTAGGTGCTTCCTAAGTCCCTGAGATGAAATGAGGAGACATTATGCCCATGCCTGGCAAGAGAGGACACCAACCCAATGTGCACTGTCATATCGTGGGCGCGGGTTAGCACTCTAACCCTCACGGGCTCCTGGGAGCCCACGCAATCCTACCTCCACGTGGAGGCGAGGAAGCTGCGGCACTGAGAGGTTCAGCAGTTCTCCCGAGGCCGTGCAGCTTGTGTGGAAGAGAGCTGACCGTCTGCGGACCCAGTGCCGGCGATGACCGCGGTGCTGATGGTGGTCGTGATGGCAGTGGGGGTGGGGGTCACGGTCACGGTCATGGCGGGGATGGGAGTGGTGCCGAAATCTAACGGCACCTACTCCATGGCCAGCAGAGTCCGTACCTATTGACTCATTTAGCACTCATATTAGCTACTGACCATCTATGATTACAGAGGAGGACAGTGAGGCATAATGAGAGAGTGAATAACTTGCTTGAAGCCATACAGCCAGGCAGCAGTAGTGCAGGGACTCAGAGCATCAGGGGCGGGACCATACTGTACTGCGGTGGGGCCGGCATGTCCCCTTACCAGGAGCATCTGCCGGCTGTCCACTCCAAGTGTCCTCCCCACGCCACTCTCCTTGGGTGTAAACGGAGAGAGATCATGACCCTTCTGTGGGCTTAAGAAGTCCCCATGGGACGGTTTTGTGGAGTCACTTGGCCCCTGCTCTGACCCAGGGTGTGGGTTCAGTGTACTACCCCATGTCATTGTTGTCACTGTATCACTGCCACCTCGTCTTTCCTGTGCCTTGTCCAGTTCCCCAAGGGCCCAGCTGTCTCTGCATGCAGCCTCTGTGGCTGCCATTGTGTGGGGCCATGGACCAGCCTGACCCTGGGGCTGTGGCAACAAAGCATGGCAGGTAGTGGCTGGCCCCCAGACTCTCTCCTGAGTGCAGGGACCTAGGGGCAGAGGTTCCAGAGAGACAGGACAGAGTCTTGCACAGGAAGGGCCCTGGGAGAGGACAGTGACCATCCAGTCCCACCTGCTGCACTCGGGGAAGGGTGACCGAGGCACAGAGGGGCCGGGGGCAGCAGGGAGAGTACAAGCACAGCGCGTTGGGCCGGCTGGCACCGCACCCACTCCAGCCTGGGGCTCAGGACAGAGACTGCTCAGATGCCTGTTTCATGGAATCACACACCCCTCCGGCCGGCGCCCCTGCGCTCCGGGACTGCTGAAACGGAAAACACGAGGCCGGGAGAAGAGTGCAGGCAACGGGCTTTGCAGGGGCCCTGTAAGGCAGAGCAGGCTAAGGAAGCCCCAGCTCCTTGCCGACGGCCAGAAGCCCAGCCCGGCAGCCTCTGCGCCCGCCCACCTCTGAGCTGCTTCTGGTCACTTAAACGCCTGTGGGAGGCCGGGCAGGTGCTGGCTCGGGGCCCAGGGTCTCCTTGCTTTGCTGAGACGGCTCGGGTAAACCTAGATGGAATGTGGTGGACATCTTCCAAGGACCTGCTCTGGGTCTGGAAATGGGGTGTTGAGCGGAGAGCAGCCTGAGTTCCGCAGTCGCTGCTTCGAAGAACAGCGGAGACAACCAGGAGAGAGGCCAAGGCCAGGCCCGGGACGGGGACTGTGAAGCCAGGCCCCACAGGGGCATCTGCTGGGCCTCCCAAGGGGCCTCTCTGGGCCAATGCTGTGCTGCGCTCACCTCCCACCCCAGGCCCATGCTGAGCCCAGGGTGTGGGTGTGAGCCTAGGTTAGGCGGGGCCGGGCTCTGAAACACCTGGGAAGCTTCCCAACAGTGAATGGGCTCTGAAGACCAGGGTTGAGTCTGAAGCCCACGCCATGTCCCCAGCCCTTGGATCCACAGCACCACTCCGGGCAGCCTGAGATCCCCCTGGACCCAGGAGCTGTGGCATGTAGAGTAGACCGTCGGCTCCTGACCCCTCCGGCGCTCTCGGCTCCTGGCTGACAGCAGGTCCGGGAGCCCTGCAGCGCCCACCTTGCGACACCGGCCAGCTGTCGCCGTGGGCGCCCGGCTCCACACGACCAGGCCTGCTGTGTGTCTTCCCGGAGCGAGGCCCAGGTTCTGTGCATCCTGGCAGGTCACGCACCCTCTCTGATCTGCTCTCAGGGTGAGTCCTCCTAAACAATGGGGAAACCGGGATGTCTGCTGTTGAGAGGCTGGGCCCAGGGACGGTCCACCTGCAGACTGTCCTCAGAAACCCAGTGGAGCAAGAAGAAAGGGACAAGGGACAATTAAGGATCGAAGTGACCAGCTCGAAGCCTCTTGGCCTCACCTTCCTCATAGGCCCCCTGTGCACACCCCACCTCTGCTTCAGCAGAGTCCCTTGGCATCCCGACTCCTGGGTAAGCTCCTTCTGCTGTGCGGAGACCTGCAGGGAGATGCTGGCGTGCTCTCCGCGAGAGAAGAGGGGAGGGGACGAGCAGGACAGGAGCCCTCACTGCACACGAGTCTAGCCTTGCTTGCTCTGTGGACATCCCTGTCCTCTGGCACGCCATGTTGGAGTCTACTCCTAAGTTCTCTTCCAGTGGCCCCTGGCCTCACCTCCTTTCCCCTGGAAGGGCCTGTGTGCACGTCTTCTCCCAGGACAGCTGCTGTTCTGCAGTTAGCAGGGCGTCCTGGCTTCTCCAGGGGGCCGGGCCCGTG
Organism: Mellivora capensis; assembly: GCA_004024625.1. Taxonomy (NCBI): domain Eukaryota; kingdom Metazoa; phylum Chordata; class Mammalia; order Carnivora; family Mustelidae; genus Mellivora; species Mellivora capensis. The sequence continues at coordinate 65,054 of PISX010010333.1, forward strand.
GGAGGGGTGTGTGCACCAGGGCACTTCTTCCTAGAACCGCTGCCTGCAATCGTGGAAGCCAGGATGGCCCTCAGCCTGTTTGCCCGAGCTGCAGAGGTGGGTGAGGCCAGAGGCCAAGACCCTGCAGCCTCGCCGTCTGCAGGCAGGAGCCGGCGGATGTCGCCGCTCACACGGGGAGTGGCTTCACCTCCTCCACCTTCTTGTTCCACGCGGGCCCTCGGTGCACTGGAGCCCTGTCCAGTGCACGCACCTACGCACCCATGCAGAGACCAGCCTTTTGGAGCACCTTCACAGACCCAGCCGGAAAGAGAGGTCACCGCCGTCCTGCTCGTCCCCGAGCCCCGGCTGGTTGACACGAGTTGACCACCAGAGCAAGAGAAGCGGTGTGCGTGCACTTAGCTAGTCACAGAAGGTTCTAAAGGATGAGGCCATGGAACTGGTCCTCCTGGCTGCCTCATCAAGGGCTGTCTTGGAGGAAGCGAGTTTCCCAACAGCGCGTGGAAGCCACTGAGGGCCCCAGGGCCGCGGTCTCCACTGGGCTCCAGCTCAGCCACTTTAAGGCACCGCAGGGCAAGGATGGCTCGGGAAAGAGTGAAACAATGGAGTTCATCTGAACACATGGTCCACCTGCCGTGGGCAAGAGCCTCCCCTCCAAACCCTGCGTCTGGGGAGCCCCACAGTCCGTACTCACAGCGCTGAGGTGTGTTGTAGGGCCTCAGGTTTGAACCCCAGCGGCACAGCCCCTCCTTACTTCTTCCTCCCTGGTCCCCGCTCAGCAAGGACGGTGGCTAGTTGACTGGGTGTCCATGAATCTACTCCTCCCCCGCACCTTCAGGTAACTTTGAGTGTAAATAACAGAAAACCAAACTCAGAGTGGCCAAAGCTGCACAAATTCAGGGCCAGGATGGCTCCTGACATACCAGGTGCCCAGCTCTGCATGTCCCAGGACTCAGGCTGTCGGCCTCTTCTCCCGTTTGCTTGCTCTTGGGATGGTGCTTCTCATGGCCACAGAATGGCTGCGGTGGCTCCAGACATCACAGACAGAGCGTCTGCCATGGACGGCTCGGGGCTGCTTCTCGCAGCGCATCTCATTTTCGTTGGTGAGAACAACATCCCCAGGCTTGCCCTCACATCTCTTGGACCAGAGTCTCTACAGGGAGAATGAGCCTGCTGCGACTGGTTTAGGCCAGTCATGATCTGCTCTCTTCTGAGACCCCTTTCCCTGAAGCACAAGACTCTTGGGGAAGGCAGGAATGTGAACAAAATCAGGATCCAGAGGAAAGGGGAGGTAGAGTGGTGCACATTTGTCTGGTGGGCATGGGCGGGATCTGCCAGAGCTGTTTTCCTGAGTTTGGTGGAATGAAGAGGTGATGTGTGGGCTCCTACCAATGCGTGTCACCCCTCTGATAATCGGTCCCGCCAGAATCGGCAGCTCGAGCTCTGGGGTGAGCAGATGTGAGAGTCGGGAGGTCTTCATCCCCCATCCATGTCTCCTGCGTGCCTCCTGCACACGGGCACACCCGAGAACCAGGCGTGGCCATGTCGCGCCGGGCTAGGCCGAGCACCTCCCTCCCCGCCTCGTAGTGTAAGCGCTAGAGCCCTTCAGCCCAGCTCCCAGCGACCCCTCAGCCGCCCTCCACGGTCTGTTCCGGCCCCCAGTTTCTGCTGAGCGTGGGCTGCTCACAGGGGGACTTGCCTCCCCTCCCCGTGTTCAGTCCTGCTTGTCCTTCCAGCACCGATTCGGATGCTGCTCCCGGAATGCCTTCCTTGAACCCACCCATCTGGAGGGAGGCCTTCCTGATCCCCTCCTATGCTGCGATGCACATGTTTGTATGATATAGGGGGAAACTACGTATTCAGCATTTGCCATACTGTGGGCACAGGGGTAAAGGCTTTCCATGGAAAATCGTAACTTCTGCAATGTCCACTGGAAGCAGGCATTCTTATCGCAGGTAGAAACAGACCCCGAGGGTAATTTGTCAAATGCCACACAGCCCTACCTGATCGGAGCGGTGCTTCATTCTCTATTGCTGTGCTCACATGAACTGAGTGGCTTAAAATAACAAGTGTTTATTATCTCGCACAGTTTCCAGGTCAGGAGTCCAGGAGCGGCTCCGCGGGGCGGGCGGGCTCAGGGGCTCCCCGAGGTTGTGCCGGAAGGTCGGCACGGGCCGCCGGCTGGTCTGGAGCCCCAGCCGGGGCTGGAGGAGCCACTTCCCAGGGCTGACGTGGCTGCGGGTGGGGCCCCGGGGCCTCGCACGTGGCCTGCACACGGGGTTGCCGAGCCTCCTGCAACATGGTGGCCAGCGGCCCCCGGGGAAGGCGACTGACCGCGAGCAGGGCGGGATGCTAATGCCTCATATGAGCTGGCCCACAAGTCACGCACAGCCGTTCTTGTAAACCTGGTGTTGACGCCGGCCCTATTGCTTGAGATGGGACCTGGGTGGGCGCAGGTCCTGGGAAGCTGGTGGCCGCTGGCAGGATCAGGACAGGACCCCCACTGCTGACTGCCCACCCCTGTACATACATCCAGGGCCATGGAACCCCTCCTCGGCCAACACCCACTCCCCGTCCAACCATCGCGAGCCGACAGCAGGGTGGGAGTGTCCCTTTCTGTGACCCAAGTGCCCCCAGCAGCTTGGGCTCAGTAAGCTGCAGGTGTGAACAGAACCAGGAGGAGGGGGCGATATGCCTAGCCCACCTCTCTGCCCATTCCCAGGACGCTCCGGCTGGAATGGTTTCCTCCGGGAAGTGCTGGGGGTCGGGAGTGGACAGGGGGCCTCATGGTGAGGCCGGGTTGCCCACGATCCCGCCCACAGTGTTGGGGTGCCACTCGCCCCACGCAGAGGCCACGACCACTCCAGTCTGCCCTCTGGAGGGGCCACCCCATTACTCCAACATCCACGTGCTGAGCACCCGCCCTGGGCAGTCCACGCAGGGGCCGCTGACCGAGATGCTGACCAGCAACGACGGTTAGTGCTCGGAGCAACTGTGAGCGTCCTGGCCACGTGGTCCTCGTAGTGGGAGTCTGGCAGGAATGGGGGTGGGGCCGCCCTTACCGTTCTGCAGACGAGAAGCCCCAGACACCACAGCACCCCGTTACGTTCGTGGGGGCTCCCCATCGGACGTAGGAGCAGCCCCACGGAGGCCCTGCCCACCAAAGACTCCCTCCCCAGGGCGCCCCTCCTCCCAGGGTCAGATCTACTGGCAGCCCAGGTTTGGGACAGGTGGGACATCCCTCTGGGGGGCTTCAGGAGAGGGAGGGGCTCGCCTCCCCAGGCTGATGCGGGCCTGCCAGCTGTAGGACTCAAGGTGCGGGGAGCATGTGCGGGCTCACAGGGCGACATGGGGGCCTGCCGGCGCTCACCCCGTCAGAAGACGCCTGCTGCTGTTTCTCACGCTGTCCTGCACTCAGGCCATACACACCGTGGGACATCCTACTACACATGCAATTTTGTGTTCTACTTCTTAAATGTTTTCTTTTTTAGATTTTATTTAGAAAGAGAGCGCACGCATGAGCAGGAGGACGGGCAGGGGGAGACAGCTTCCTGAGCGGACTCTGCACTGAGCACAGAGCCTGACTCAGGGCTCGATCCCACAACCCCGAGATCACGACCTGAGCCGAAATCAAGAGTCGGTCCTTAACCGACGAAGCCATCCGGGCGCCCAGAAAGTATTTTCATGCTATTTTTATTCAACCACAGACTGTTGTAAGCAATTCTAGGATTCTGTATGGCTTTCCTCTTAGCCTTTTCATGGTGGCACAGTGTCTCGTTACTCTGCTCCCCTAACTCGTCAGGCCTGCCGTGGGCCATGTGGGGTGTCTCCTGGTTTGCGGCCGTTGGGGGGTGGCGCGGCCATGAACAGCCCCAAGGACGCGGCTCATGGAGATGACCCCTTCTTTACAGAGGAAGTTGGTGTGGCGGCATGTGGGATGGAGTCTGGGGACACGTGTGTCTGGCCGGCGGTCAGCCTCTGCCGCGACAAGGTGGGAGGCATGCAGTGGCGGGGGGAGGGGTGCAGCACGTGGGTTCTGTGTTGGAAACCCCAGCTCCCGCACATGGTAGGCACATGAGTGTGGACGAGCACCGTGACTTCTCTGAGCCTGTTTCCTCATCTGTGAGACGGGGACAGTGCAGCCCTTGCTAGATGGTCACGCAGCCGCTCCAGTCCAAGCCCAGCGTCTGCTGAGTGCCGGCGTCCTGCCTAGGACCCGTCACCTGCTGTGTCCTTGCGCAGCAGAGAGCAGAGGAGGCAAACTCTCCTGGGACTCACCGGGGGCTCTGCCTCACAACCTCGTGTACCCTAACTGCCTTGCCAAGACCCCACTTCTTAACATAGGGACAATTTGAACACAGGAACTCGGGGGTACAGTCAGTCCATGACCTCACGTGGTATATGCCTTGTTCACGTGTCCACACACTCACCACTCACTCCCTGCAGGCCCCCGGAGGGCAGGGATCTATGTCTGTGTCTGGAACATGCCTGGGACACGGGGGCATCTGCACACCCGGCCTTGTGAACTGGTCTTGTGAACTGCCTTGAGGCCAAGGGGTGGAAACACTGGGGAGCCATGAGGACTTACTGTGCCTGGTGGACACCCTCCCTCAGGGGTCCTCTTGGTGCACTTGGGGGCTAGAGGCAGGGACACAGCCCCCGTGGCCATGCTGGGCAGGTGCTCCCGCTGGCTCAGAGGTAGGAAGTTTACATGAAGTGCTTCCTTGTTCCCACCCCCTTTAAGATGATTTTATAGTTAAAAAAAAAAAGATGATTTTATCACAGTTACACCCGGTTGGAGGGACCACCCTCCCCTTTCTGCCCACAGAGGTGGTGCTGCTTCCCTCCTGCACGGCCTGCACTAGCATCCTCGTCCCTGTTGCTCCTGTGGTGGACACACTGCACTCTCCCTCCACCCGTGGCCCTCCAGCTGTGCCCTTCCTGTACCCCATCCCTCCTTCTGAGACTCGGCCATAGACTTGGTTAGGTCAACGTTTGCAGGGAGTGGGCACCTTGTAGATGTGTCCACGGCTGTGAGTCTGTAAGTGCTGCGGGGAACAGAACACCGTGATCTCTCTGCCTCCGCTGCATGTCTTGCCGTGTTCTCTGTATGGTCACCCTTTCTCCTGATCCCTCTCCTGTGTGATTGTCCCTCTCTATGCCCAAACTCTCCCTCCCTTGCTCAGATCTCTCAAAGGAGCACATGCACCAGATAATCTGCCAGTGTCACCTTCCCCCCGGGGATGGGCGCTCCCACCTGTCCCGAGGGGGTCCCCACGAGGAGTGGGACCGGGACGGATGCTGGGATCTGACTCAGGCATCTGGAGTGAAGTCGGGGTTTCCGGGGCGCCGAGGGGTGGCTAGCTCCCCAGGGAGTTCGAAGGGCAACAGAGCAGGATGGGACGGGCGGTGGGAAGGAAGGAGGAGGCTCTCCAACGGAGCAAGCGGTCTGCCAGAACCCACAGCCCTGGAAGCTGGAGACCAGGAGGCAGCCGACTCCGTGTCTGCTGAGGACGCGTCCACGCGCAGCCAGAGGCAAGGGAGCTCCCTGGGGCCTGTTGTCAAGGTGGGAAGGTCCCTCGCGGCCTAACCTCCCAAAGGTCCACCTGCTGATGGCACGGATGGAGCTCCTCAGCCTCCTGTGCCCTCGTCAGCGCCCCACGGGCGTTAGGTCGCAGCCCGCGTTCTCGGGGACACCCACGTTCGGTGCCAGACCCGGCGGGACCGCCGACCCGGGTCGGTCTCCGCGGGCGAGTGAGCCGTCGGCCTGCGGCTCGGGTCGGCCTTGTCGGCCCGGTCAGCCCCGGTCGGCCCCGCTGCACACCTGGAGCAGCTGCGGCCTCAGCGTCCCCCCGCACCCCTCCCC